>APFE030037452.1:0-53346 GCA_000404065.3 Pinus taeda | reverse complement strand
AATGGGAAATGGAGAATCTGTGTAGACTACAGGGAGTTGAACAAAGCCACCAAGAAAGACCACTTCCCTTTACCTTTCATAGATCAAGTGTTGGATGGTCTGGTAGGGAAGAGGTTTTTCTCTTTCCTAGATGGGTTTAGTGGGTACAACCAGATTCAAATCAGCCCGGAAGACCAGGATAAGACCACTTTCACTTGTCCATGGGGTACCTTTGCCTACCGTGTTCTTCCCTTCGGGCTATGTAATGCCCCTACCACGTTCCAGAGGGCTGTGTTAAGCATCTTTTCCGAGTTGGTCCATGATTCGGTAGAAATCTATATGGATGACTTTACTCCTTACGGATCTAGCTTCCAGGAAGCCTTATCCAACCTGGGAAAAGTTTTGAGTAAGTGCATCGAGATGAATCTGTCCCTCAGTCCTGAGAAATGTGAGTTCTTGATGACTGAAGGGACCGTGTTAGGCCATACCATTTCTCGCCAGGGGTTACAGGTGGATCCCAATAAAGTTGCTATCATCAAAAAAGTCCCACCTCCTCAAAAGGTGAGAGATGTCCGTAGTTTCCTAGGCTTAGCAGGATATTACCACAGATTCATTAAAGACTTTAGTAAGCTAGCCTCGCCATTGTTTGGCCTCTTAGCAAAAGATGTTGAGTTTAAATGGTCAGATGACTGCCAGAAGGCTCTGAATGAGTTGAAGAATAAGTTGGTGTCTGCTCCAATTCTGAGAGGCCCAAACTGGGCCCTACCTTTCCACATCCACACTGATGCCTCGAACAAAGCCATAGGGGCGGCCTTAGGACAAGTTGAAGAAAAAATCCCATACACTATATACTTTGTCAGCAAAAACTTATCCAAGGCGGAAATGAATTATACGGTAACTGAGAAAGAGTTCCTGGCTGTGGTCCATTCCCTGAAAAAGTTCCGACACTATATCACTGGCTATCAAAAATTTTGTACATACTGACCATGCTGCAATCCGATATTTAATGAATAAGCCTGATGTGAATGCTCGTCTTATTAGATGGTTACTTTTGTTGCAGCAGTTTGATTTGACCATCGTTGACAAACCAGGTAAAGAAAATGTTGTTGCTGATTTTTTGTCTAGAGTGAATTTGACTGTAGGTGAAGAAGAAACAGTGGATGACCAGATGCCAGATGAGCATCTGTTTGCTATCTTAGTACTCACCCCGTGGTTTGCTGACATAGCCAACTATCTGGTCTCCGCACAGTTTCCTCTGCACTTGTCCTCAAAGGAGAAGAGCAGAATTGTGAGAAAAAGTGCCTCATTCACTTGGATCGGGGGCAACTTGTTCAAACTTGGCCCTGATCAGATCTCAAGGCGTTGTGTAAGGGAGGAGGAAGTCTTTGACATCCTCCTAACTTGTCAAGATGGACCTTGTGGAGGACATTTTGCAGCCAAGAGGACTGCCTTCAAGATTCTATAGGCAGGCTACTATTGGCCCACTCTTCATGCAGATGTCAGAAGATATATCAGCCAATGTGACCGATTCCAAAGGATGGGGAAGCCAACCCCAAGGGATGAAATGCCTCTCCAACCTCAGGTGACTCTTGAGCCATTTGAGAAGTGGGGTATGGACTTTGTGGGCCCTATCAACCCTCCTTCAAGGCAAAATTCTTACATCATTGTGTGCACAGATTATCTGACAAAGTGGGCAGAGACCAAAGCAATCAAAGCAGCAACAGAAGAAAAGGTGGCTGAGTTTTTAAAAGAAAACATTTTCTACAAATTTGGCTACCCAAGAGAGTTAGTCACTGATTAGGGAAGCTAGTTCACCTCCAATTTGATCAAAGACTTGCTTGCTCATCACAAAATCAAGCATAGGAATTCCACCCCATATCATCCTCAAGCGAATGGGGAAGTGGAAGTCACAAACAGAGCATTAGAAGGGATGTTGACTAAGGTGGTGAGTAGTAGCAGAAGGGATTGGACAGATCGCCTGGTTGAGGCCACTTGGGCCTACAACACCACTTGGAAGACCACAACCAGTTTCGCACCCTATGAGCTAGTCTATGGGAAGAGAGCTTTGTTGTCAATCGAGTTTTAATACAACACATTGAGGATGGCAGCTCAGCTGGACCTAGATCTCAACCATGCTCAACAAGAAAGGTTAATGTAGCTGAATGGATTAGACGAACTTTGAATGCAGGCCCTCCTCCACTCAGAAGTGACTCAACTTCAGAGGAAGGTGTGGCATGACCGACACCTCAATGACAAACAATTCCAGCCAGGAGATTGGGCGTTGCTATATGATTCCAGACATAAGGATTTCAAAGGGAAGCTGAGAACGAGGTGGCTAGGACCATATGCAGTGGAAAAGTGTAATCACAATGGTTCCGTCCTTATCCTGACTATTGATGAAGAAGCCATCCCCATGCTCGTCAATGGGCATCGACTAAAGATCTACATGAAACCTCTTTCGAGGCAAGAGTTCATCAAAACTATGGAAAAATCAGTGTTGGTCATAGAGAAGAGTTGTGCCTCTGTTCTGGGCACACCCTAAGCATCATTTTATATTCAGGGAAAAAAAGAAAAAAAGAAAAAAAGAAAAAAAGAAAAAAAGTTCCTTGGGTGAAAACCTTTCTGAGGCGCCCAAGGCAGATGGTAGGAGTGAAAACCTCATTGAGGCGCTCCTGCTGTCTCTCTGAAAAAGAATGGGAATAAAAAAAAATATCCTTGGGTGAAAACCTTTTTAAGGCACCCAAGGCAGGTGGTAGGGGTGAAAACCTCATTGAGGCGCCCCTGTTGTCTCTTAAAAGAAAAAAAAGAAAAAAGAAAAAAGAAGAGAAAGAAAGAAAAAAGGAAAAGAAAAGAGAAACAAAAAGAGGAAAAAAAAAAGAAGAGAAAACAAGTTGATCTCTGAAAGTGTTGCAGGTTGCAGGTACACAGCGCACCAAAGGAGGACTCTCAACTCGAGGACAAGGGTCCCTATTAAGCTACCAGATAGCCTCTCATGCAAACCCACCATGAACACTCATTTTTCCAAAGTTTGGGCACAATCGGATCATGGTTCAGCCTTCTACAAGAAGCTACAGGACTTTCTACAGGAAGTTCTGTATTTCTACAGGAAACTTCCTGTAGAACTTTTGGACGGGCCAAAATCGACTGCAGGGAAGGATTTGGAGCTTGAAGTTGGATGAGGAGACATGCAACCACCCTTTTCTTCCATCCTCCACTTGCTTCACCTCTTTTCATCACCGTCACTCCAATCTGAACAAGAATACCTGCACATGCAACCAGAACTTTGTTTTTCAAATAAGGAAAATTATGTTTTTTTATCTCAAAAATAAGGTCTTCTGAGGATCGAGCACTCACCTGTTTAGGCGACCTCAAGACCTTTCACTTGTGAAACGTGACTCGAATTATGTTAGCATGCACCCCAGGAGGAGAAACGGCTACAGGATGTCCTACAGGAATCCTGTAGTAGCAGATCCTGCTGGAGTACGTACCACGAAGACACCAGCAGCTCGTAGAACCGGTGCATGCCATGTTCGCCACCAGAGGAACGGATCTCCAAGACTCACAGCCAGTAGTAGCCAATGCATGGAAGCTCCAGCACTTGAACACGATGCAGCAGCACGCAGATCCAGCATCCCTTGTCTTGAAATCTGGAAAAAAACACGTCCACGGCCGCACAGGTAAGTGCCTAACCTTATTTCGTCCAATTGCATAAGCTATGCTCTGAATATGCATGACTGTGAGAATGGACGGATTTAACAAGGCTGGTTGCCACTCAACTGGCCACCACAGCCAGTCAAGCGGCCTCGTAGGATCCGAACTAGATTGATTATGCTGAAAGGGTGGATAATTAGCACGTGGGAAGTGTCTAGTCGGGGAGAAGCGAAGGTATGACAAGAATGGTGGCGGTAAATATAGAGGAAATAATTCGGTGGTCAGGGGCACACTGGGGAATGATTGCAATGACGTCGGCCAATGAATCATCAGGGACAGTTCACCCCCGCGCCATGAATTCCGCAACAATTCAAAATCGGCTGGTTGATACTTATGATGCACTGCAGTCATTTATGAACACAACCGTTTTCCAGCCGAATGTGCATCCTCCTCCTCTGCAAGTGGTTAGCCGAAGCTTTCGACCTGTTCAAACATCATGCTACTGCTCAGACTGGTCCTACACTACCGTAACCTCCTCCAGAAGCCGAGAACAACTTCTACAGGAAGCTGCGCTACAAGAAACACGGCATCCGAAGTAGTGTAGACTGTTCACGTTGAGGGTGGCGAATTTCGGTGAGGTAGGCAGAATTTAACCTCCCCATGCAAAAAATTCCAAAGGTGGTGAATTCGACGTAATAAAGGGGGTAGAGAAATTTGAGTGCAATTATGTCTGAAGTTTTTTTGTCGCTGCCGAAATCGTCTTAGTAATCTGCATGAGAAATTTCCTCCACGCATGCATGAAAACTCCCTCCTGTAGAAAGTGATACACTGTCAAAACACTGTTAAAATTGTAAATTATATGCGGCTGTGTATAAAACGGAGACGTAGCTCTGCGCTCCGAGTGAAAATTCCCGAAATTCTCCTTCTGTATATGTGAGCAGGCAAATTCAGCACAGGGTAATCGACCAAAGGTATCTTTTTTTACGCTCTGAGGAGGGAATCCACCCAGAATTCCCAGTCTGTGTGAAAACATGAGCAAACACAGAGTTTTACCATGCCGGTGGGTTCATTCGAAAAGAACCTTCAGACTCAAAGAAATTACGAGAAACCCCTGAGATGGTAGACCTATTTTCCCGTGCACAATGGATATCATTTTGTGACAAGATCCAAGGGCACGACAATGACATTACGAAAGAATTGCTTCGGTCCCTAAAGCCGAAGTCAAAAACATTGGCCGTTGTCAATTTCAGACGACTGACCCTCAGACTCACCCCACAGCTCATTAGCAGGGTAACTGATCTTCCAATGGGAGTGCCTTGGGATAAGGAGGAGAGGAAGCTAGGTCGGAAGGCTAAGGAAGAATTCTTCTTGCCAGAAGAACAATTCTCAGAAGATAAGAACAGAGTTCGGAGGACTAGCCTACAACCGTTCTGGAGTGAAGTCAGTCTCCAAATTATGAAGTACATTACGTGTGAGGGGCGATTTAGCATCATAAATGGTTATCATTTTCGGCTGCTCACGGAACTCAGACACCACATGGACCTACTTTCAGAGCAAAAATTGAGCATTCCTTATTTCCTCCTACAGTCCATGATTGAATGTGCCACCAAACTCAGAGAGGCGACACCAGACCAGCTAGCTCATCATGGGCTTATTAAGCTCCTCGTGGAAGACGCACTCCACACTTTCATTATCCCTCTCTCCTGGGAAATTTTCCTGAATATGTCAAAGGACGATGACATCCGAGTCTTAGCTGAGGAGCTCACTTCTTCTAGCAGTGAGGAGAAGGAGCCTACTCAGGCCGAGAAGAAAGTTACAAAAAAAGACACCCCTGGCAAAACACTAAAGAAGGAGCAAAAATGAACACCAGCAATAGGGCAAGCTGCCAAAACAGGGGATGATGGGGTTGTACCAACGCCCATGGAGAAATGATTACAGAGCCAAGCAGAATGGACTGAGAAAGTCCAAGACAGTAAGGGCACCCCTAAGGCAACCTCCTCCAAGATAAAAGAAAAATTCCCCTCGGCCAAGTAGGCTAAAACAGTGCCCTCGGCTCCTACAGGAAATCAACAAAGTATTTCTACAGGAAAATTGAAAACGGCTTCTACAGGAAGCCAGAAAGCAACCGCTATAGGACTTTCTACAAGAAGTCCGAAAGGAGGACAACAGAAGGAGAATTCGGCTGAAATCCTAGCTAGGGAGGCAGCAGCTGTGCTGGCTGCCCTAAGTACCTCTCCCAAGCCAAAAGAAAAACGAAAGAGGGAGACTCCTCTATATTTTAAAGTGAGAAGGAGTGTAAGAATTAAGACTGGCAGACCCCAGCCTCCATCAAAAGAACCGATCACTATCGTGGATACCCCTACCACACCAAGGGATAAATCCCCCTCCAAAGCATCCATTACTTATGAGCGGGGGAGCCAAAAAACATCTTCATGGAGGGACAGAATGGAAAAATTAAGCTCAGAAGCCTCTCTACAGGATGTTGAGGCTATTCTACAGGAAAATTTGGCTAGGCTGAGAGAAACTGAGCGGATGGAGGAGAAAGCAGCCGAGTCACCAGAAGAGGAGGAGGGAGCAGCCAAGTCACCACCAAAGGAGGAGAAAGATGATGTTATCATGGAACCAAGTCCCCAGCCCAACTTGGGCTCTTATTATAACTTTTTGGAGGCCGGCAAAATTATTCCCCAAAAGTTCACAGTGCCACTGTTTTTAGCACTAGAGGAAGAACGGGTATGAACCCACACGTGGATGAGGATAGCTAAATCTAAAGGGGTAGCAGATATCGGGCCTCTAGAGGAAAGGCTCAAGGAAGCACAAAGGGAGTTGGCAAGAGTAAGGCATGTGGAAAGCTCCCAGCAAGCCAAGTTAAGAGAAGAGAATGAGCTGCTCAGACAACAGCTCCAGCTGCAGGGACACGGTAGCCAAGGATCCCTCAGCAGAGCCTCAAGGAAAAGAAGAGATGCAAACTGATCTTGAGAAATTTAACCAGCAACTATAGGAAAGGGGACTGCAGGCAGATATGGAGATACAATCCCTAAATCAACAGGTGCAAGAAAAGGAGGCACAACTAGCCTGCATGGCCAGTTGGGCAATGGAAGCACTGCAATGTAGGCAGCCGGCCAAATCTTATGGCCTGTACCTAAGGGACTAGAGGCTGCAGTTCCAAATCAATACATTGGCACAGAGGGGTATCTCTCACATCCAAAACCCCCAACAGTTCACAGATTTATGTAACACCAGTTCATCAGAAGTTAAGGCCAAGCTTTCAGAGTTTTACCTCCATAATTTGGCCCTTCCAAACATCACTTCGTGAGACCCCAACACAGCAGTAGGGGACATGAAGCTAATGGAAATGACCTCATGGTTAAACCACGAAGAGAAGAGAGCAGCTGAGGTTAGGAATGTCATGGACCGGGAGTTACATGAACCACTGCTGATTAGAGCAGAGACAGGGGACCTGACAGCATTGACATCCGCTCACGAGCACCTAGAAACCAACTCTCGGGGTTTATTAGAATACATGGATCGTCAGGCCCAGGCCATAGCACACTTCTAGGATATCGAGAGATTACTAGGGGAAAATTGTGTTCATGCTTGCACCCGTAGGTGGAACACATTGTCCCACAGCCTCAAAATTTGAGAATATCACACTCCAACTCGGATGAGGGAGGCTTTGGGACGGGTACCTCTCTACAAGAAGTCTATGCAGAACCTCCAAGCCAATTGGATAGGCCTCAAGCTAAGTCCACCCTTGCTTTTGGGATTGTTAGAGGGAGGCACAGAAGAGGAGGAGCATAAGCAGTGGGAAGAGGTGGAGAGGAAGGTCGGATTCCATGATAGTGTGGAGGACACTACTTCAGAAGCCTAGGATTGTGAGAGTGGCCATTAAAGCAATGAAAGACGAGGAGCTGGACTAGTTTGCTCAGAGGATGAGCAACCCTTTTAGCACGGGGGTGATGATGAGCCCAAAATTGGTAACTTGTTGGGCTCATTTGGCCTAATTATCCTTGTTCAGTCCCTTGTTCAAATCCTTTCATTTTCTATAGTTTTATGCATTTTTTCAGTATGTTTATGTCATTTGTACGAATAAGGGAAGTCACTTTTCCTATGTGGTTAACACGTGCTTATTTCAGGTTTTTTGACACATATTGGAGCAAAGTCAAAGCAATCATGAGCTATAAGGCAGCCAAGCCTGAAGTGAGGATTCGAAGGGGGGTTGCCTATGGCATTAAATAACCCTTCCTCGGGATCTTCACCCCCAACTCCGAGCTCCAAAGACCACCAATCCGAATCTAGAAGGCAGCCAAGCAGCATTTAGAAGGGACTGTTTAACTCACAGTTTGACAACCGAGTTCCACAAATTGACGAGGCCAGCTAGGTCCCTCGTGATGTATAAATTTTGAGGCCTCAGCCTTCGTAAAAAGACTTTTGAAACTATTGTGTACTTTGCACCTCAGTGCTGCCAGTCCTATTTTGTTCTTTTGTAGTCTTTTTGGCATGACTCTTATGATTATTTTTGGATAATGAGAAGCATTTTGGTTTCCTATCAAATCTGAGTTTTTCATAGGATCCATAGCTCTCAGGGTTGGGCCCAACCTGAGAGCCTAGGGCCTCCCTTGTATATTGTTACTTTTCCTTTACGTATCATTGTTTTCCTTTATGCATTTGAACATATTTATGTTATGTAGATTTCATTATGTTGCTGGAATAGATCATTGTTTATGAATGACATTGTTTTAGGTGCTTTGGTAGGATAATAATAGCAAAACCTCCAATAAAAGGGACAACCACACTCCTGGTTTCACCTCATCCTTATTGGATTTGAGGCTGGAACTGAGGAAACAATGCTGCCTCACAAAAACACTAGTTTTCTTGATTATGCAATTCTTAGTGTGCTTGTTTTTATTAGCAGAGATTAGTCATGGGTTTGGACCTCTGAAATGTTTCTTTGCATAGATGGTGTACAAGGTTTTCTTCCCAAATAAAGTTGTTGTTCATTTATGTTGTTGATGGTTAGACTAGACTAGTTTAGGATTTGATCATTTGCAAGCCTTTGTTGATTTGATCAAGGTACACCGTGCAGGGCATATTCTCCATTCTTTCATCCACCCAAATTATCATTCGAGCCACCTGTTCTGTCTCTTAACTAAGTTTCTCATTTCCCATCTATCCTTTTTGTCCACGAAACCTTACCTCCTTACTCATCATTGCCTTAGCCTTCTTCAAGCCAAGTCAGCCTTCTACACCTCTTCACCGCTCCACGCACTAGTCCTTAGGCCATTTTTAGACCCCTATCCTACCTCCAGATCCATCCATGCACCTTCCCTCACTCATCCATCTCCTAAAAACCGATTTCCAAACATCCTGTAGAAATTCTGAAACATCCTGTAGAAATTCCGAAACATCCTGTAGAACCCCTGCAGACTTCCTGTATAAGCTCACAAATGAGGTTTCCTGATAGCCAAACTTTTTGAAACTCTCCGGAAGAGTGTTAGGGACTCCTTAGACCCTCTCTGAACCTTTCCAACCTTTTCCAAGCATTCCTCCTCCTTGATCCACACCTGCACAGTAAAGCACAGTTCAAGCATATGCATGTGAGAATTGACAACTTAATCAAAAATACAAAAAGATGCTTTATTAGGACAAAGGTAGATTAAACACATGTCTTTTACCTTAATAGAAGTAATGGCATCTCTTTCAGTAGTTTTCACTCTCATTTTGCATCAGTAGGACTAGCTGGTAGAATTAGGGTTTGCGAGGGTTTGCGCTTTCCTTCAGTTTTCCAGTCACTTTTTGCAAGTAGATTAACTTCATTTGAGTTAGCTTTCATCCATCAATTAAAAGCTTCTTCTAAGAGCCCATAGAAGTTGGCTAAAGCCCCTAGTGGACTTGTGCCAGCTGATCAAGTGACAGCTGCGGCAAGAGCTAGTACTTGTGCATACAACACCGTCGCTTCCAAGTTTGTTACGAACAACCGGGTTGATAAAAGTAAAGAAGGGAGTCCCAGGAGTTGCAGCATTATTGCTACAATAATGGATCCCACCAGGTACCCTAATGACACAATTGGATATCATGCAAGCTAAATGAAAAGAGGTCGAAGCAGAACATAACCTAGCTATTTTCTATCCCTGTTGCAGAAAGAAACACAGTCATAAAGAATGCCTGCTAAATATGATACAAGCATGTGCCATATGCACTAAGAAGCATGCCACATAATCTTGCCCATCACTCCCAGGATTAAAAGTATTCTTCAAGGAAGTGGAAGAAGAAGTGTAACCAGTATATTTGCTGAACCAGCATCGTCAATGGAAAGCATGTCAGACAGGTATGCCTACCAACCCATCTTCATTATTTCCTCCCTCGCCATATAATTCTCAGCAATATTCAGGGGCAACATGGCAGAACCAGCCACCTTTTTCTACTTGGCCACCTCAAACATTTTATATGCCACCATGGCCCAACCAGTCAAATCCAAACAATAATTGGCCAAATCCCTCTTACCCTCCACCATTCTAGTAGAACAATCCCTATTCATCTCAATGGTCCCCTTCCAGCTCACAAAATCAGAACTGGCAATCAAATTGGAAAAGATCCATGAACTAGCATATGGGGATAGTTCCTCTGTCTCAACCAACTTTACCAACACCTTACACGTTGTAGCAGAATCATCAATCTAATATACGACCACAACTCCCAGCCCAACCCAACCCAAATCCCAAAAACAGACCAATGCAATTAATACAAATCATTGAGGGTGTAGACCCTAAAGTTGAGTTGAGAGAGTGCAATAAACTCAAGTTAAGATCTGGATGCATAATCACTCCAGACGAGGATAAAAATCTGCAACCTGAAGAACCGCACCCAAATAAGCCTTTGACTGTAAATGATCAACAAGGGGAAGATACAGTCAAGAAAAAAACTCATAAACAGATCATAACTGCTTCCCCACAATTCCCAGAAAGATTGATGATATCGCACCCAATTGAATACCCCGACTTTGATCTTCTGGGTGAACTTAATAATATCTGTATAAAAATACCCCTCCTCCAGGCTATTCAAGACATTCCAATATATGCCAAAACTATTAAATAATTATGTATAAAGAAGTCTGTGAGGAAAACAAAAATAACCCCAACTGCCCATGTTGTCGAGACTTTATCTAATTTATTACTAGGAAAAGGGACACCTGTAAAATATGAAGACCCAGTAAACCCCATTGTCACAGTAAAGATAAATGGCCACTCTTTTCCCAATGCTTTAGTTGATTTAGGGGCAGCCATTAACATTCTCACAACAACAACTTGCGAAATGCTTGGCATCACAGCCTTGGAACCAAGAACTACCTTGCTGGAACTTGCTGACCACTCAGTCATTAGGCCTGAAGCAACATTACCAGATGTGATGGTTTCTATAGACACTTGGGAATATCTGACAATTTTTTTTATTATTAACCCTAGGAGCTAGCTAGATGGACATCCCTTAATTTTAGGAAGGCCTTAGCTAGCAATTTTTGATTCTTATATCAATTGTCGGACAGGCAGTATGACCATAACCAGAGGGAATTATGTGAAGAATTTAGCCTTATACTCTCCTAATCAGCTAAGCCTAACCATTGTAAAAATTAGGAAGCAACCTGTAACATATTTAACAGAAAATATTCGGTCACCATTGACTGTGGCAGATTCCCTCGAATTTAAAAACCAAATAGAAGATGATATCATTAATACTTTCATCAATCACCCTGCTACAGTGTCTAGTTTGAAATGTCATATTATTAAAGTAGTCCTTGAGAGATATTAATGAACAACCAATACCAACAACCATTGTCTATAATAGAAAACCTATCGAAATCGAGCCAAGGAAGATCCTGAACATTAACAGTAATCTGAGTGATGACCAACAATAGAAACTTATTCAAGTCCTTAGGAAATATAAAGGGACTTTCGCTTGGGATTACCCAGACATGAAAGGGATTGACCCTCAGCTATGCATGCACCACATTTACACTAAAAAATATACAAGACCCATTTGACAACCTCAACGTAGATTAAAGCCTCACATAAAGGATATTGTCAAAGAAGAAATTCAAAAACTATTAGATGTGAATTTTATCTATCCTATATCTGATAATAAATGGGTTTATCCATTAATTATGGTCCCCAAAAAGAATGGGAAGTGGCGGATATGCATTGACTACAAAGAACTCAACAAGGAAACGCAAAAAGACCATTTTCCCCTTCCATTCATTGATCAGGTCCTAGATACACTGGCAGGGAACAAATTCAGATTGCCCCTGAAGACCAGGATAAAACTACTTTTACCTGCTCAAGGGGAACGTTTGCTTACAGGGTATTACCATTTGTATTGTGCAACGCACCTGCTACATTCCAAAGAGCCACACTCAGTATTTTTGCAGACTTGATAAATGAAGGATTGGAAGTGTACATGGACGATTTCACACCCTATGGAGATGACTTTGAATAGGCATTAGAGACATTGGAGAAATTCCTGGAGCGGTGTATCACTACTAGGCTATGATTAAGCCATGAGAAGTGCCATATGATGATGACAAAGTGCTTGATCTTGGGTCATTTCATTTTAGCAACTAGAATTCAGGTAGATCTAGCAAAAATACAGGTAACCCTCTTATTAGCAACTCCCTGCACTCAAACAGAGGTATGTATTTTTCTAGGATTTATAGGATATTATCATAGATTTATAAAGAACTTCTCACAGATTGTTGCACCATTATATGCCTTAACAAGAAATATTGATTTTATATGGACTAACAAATGTGACATTTCCTTTACAGAGTTTAAACGGCGACTATCAATAGCACCAGTATTACGAGGCCTGAATTGGGATATACCATTCCAGATTTCATTAGACGCATCAGATTCAACCATTGAAGCAATTCTTGGCCAAGAAGAAGACAAGAAACCCTACACTATATAGTACATTAACAAAAACTTAACTCCTGCTGAGTTGAATTACACAGTAACAGAGAAAGAGTTTCTAGATGTTATTTATGCTATTAACAAATTCAGACACTATATAACTGGATACCCTATAGTTCTATATATTGATCACTATGCTATCAAATATTTAGCTAATAAACCCATTACAAATGGAAGAGTGACATGTTGGTTACTACTTTTGTAGGAATTTGACATAACTATAAAGGATCGAATAGGGGGGGAAAACCTTGTGGCATATTTCCTCTCCCGAGTGCCAAGAATAGATGATGCAATGGCAGTACAAGACCGGTTCCCGGATAAACACATGTTTGCTGTGGCCATAAAAACACCATGGTACATATATGTGGCGAATTATTTAGCAGTGGGAAAACTACCTAAACATCTGACACTCAGAGAAAGGAAATTAATAGTGCAGCGCCACACTCAGTTCTCCTGCATTGGAGGATACCTTTTTCACACAGGGGTCGATATGCACATCTGCAAGTGTATCAAGGAACACAAAATTTATGATATCTTAAAAGCCTGCCATGATGGACCTTGCGGTGGAAATTTTGCAGATTGGAGAACTGGACATAAAATTTTTCAAATGGGCTACTACTAGCCCATGATTTTTAGGGATGCTAAGAAATTTATCCAGGCATGCGATAGTTGCCAAAGGATGGGCCGCCCTGGCCAATCTGATGAGATGCCCCTGCATCTGCAACTACTGATAAAACCCTTCAAGCAATGGGCATTAAATTTCATTGAGTTGATAAACCCACCATCCAATCAAAAATCATGTGTATTGGTTGCAACAGAATACGTGACTAAATGGGTGGAGGCAGTAGCATTACCAAGAGCAACAGAGGAAACAGTGATTAATTTTATTTTAAATTTTTTTGTGTGATATGGCTTACCCAAAGAAGTAATTATTGATGGGGAGCCACAATTTGTAAGCCACAAGATCATTGTTACACTGAAAAATCAACCCATAGGCGAACAGGCAGGTGGAGAGTACCAACAAAGTAATTGAAGTTATTTTTAATGAAGACAGTCTCATTGCACATACGAGACTAGGTGACTCGACTGCTAGAGGCCTTGTGGGCATATCACACGACTTGGAGGAACACAACTGGATACTCTCCATATCAACTGGTATTTGGTAAGGAACTCATTTTCCCCATAGAATTTGAGATACAAACACTAAGGATAGCCTAGGAAGTGGGACTAGATTTAACGGAAGCCCAGATTAACAGACTACAACAAATAAATGAATTAGATGAAATTTTGGTATTGGATCTACAACATACTGCACTCATTTAACAACAAAGAGCAAAGTCGCACGATTCCCTGATTAAGAAAAAGACATTTCATGAGGGCGACTGGGCACTTCTTTACGATTCCATGTTTCAAGTCTTCCCTGGTAAACTGCAAACTATATGGTTAGGCCCTTATGAAATAAAGGAAGTACATGACAATGGCACTCTTACATTGGCCACCATTGATGGGTCTAGTTTTTCCTTTAAAGAAAATGGGCATTGGAGGCGCCTCTACCAAAAAAACACTTACAAGAGAATCCTTTTACCAGTAGATACACGAGGACTCCATCATGAAATTTCTAGCTGCAGAAGGCATTCCTTCGGAAACTTCATTGTTGTAAAAATTTATTTCTTTTTGTAAAAACTGTAAATATGATTGCTGAGTTGATTTTTTGTGTTTTTTTATTTTTTTGTTGTTCCCACTTCGGAACATCACTTTTTTTATTTTGTTGTTCCCACTCCGGAACAACACTCTTCGTTTTTGTCGTTCCCATTTCAGAACAACACTTTTTGTTTTTGTTCTTCCCACTTTGGAACAACACTTTGTTGTTTTTTTTGTTCCCACTTTGGAACACAACTTTTTTTTGTTGTTCCCATTACGGAACAACACTTCTTGTTTTTGTTTTTCCCACTTCGGAACAACACTTTTCGTTTTTGCTATTCCCACATGAAACAACACTTTTTGTTTTTTTTTTTCCCACTTCGGAACAACACTTTTTGTTTTTGTTGTTCCCACTTCGAAACAACACTTTTTGTTTTTGCTATTCCCACTTTGGAACAACACTTTCTTTTTTTGTTGTTCCCACTTCGGAACAACACTTTTCGCTTTTGCTATTCCCACTTCAGAACAACACTTTTTGTTTTTTGTTGTTCCCACTTCGGAACAACACTTTTTGTTTTTTGTTGTTCCCACTTTGGAGCATCACTTTTTGTTTTTGTTATTCCCACTTCAGAACAACACTTTTTGTTTTTGTTGTTCCCACTTTGGAACAACACTTTTTTTTTGTTGTTCCCACTTTAGAACATCGCTTTTTGTTTTTGTTGTTCCCACTTTAAAACATCGGTTTTTGTTTTTGTTGTTCCCACTTTAGAACAACACTTTTTGTTTTTGTTTTTCCCACTCTGGAACAACACTTTTTGTTTTTGTTGTTCCCACTCCACAACAACACTTTTTGTTTTTGTTGTTCCCACTTTGGAACAACACTTTTTGTTTTTGTTGTTCCCACTTTGGAACAACACTTTTTGCTTTTGTTTTTGTTGTTCCCACTTCAGAATAGCACTTTTTGTTTTTGTTGTTCCCACTTCAGAACAACACTTTTTGTTTTTTGTTGTTCCCACTTAGGAACAATGCTTTGTTTTCGTTGTTCCCACTTCAGAACAATACTTTTTGTTTTCGTTTTTCCCACTTCGGAACAAAACTTTTTGTTTTGGTTGTTCCCACTTCGAAACAATACTTTTTTTTTCGTTGTTCCCACTTCAGAAAAACACTTTTTGTTTTTGATGTTCCCACTTCGAAACAACATTTTTTGTTTTCACTCTTCCCACTTCGGAACAACACTTTTTGTTTTTTTTGTTCCCACTTCGGAACAACACTTTTTGTTTTCATTGTTTTCGGAACAACACTTGTTTTTTTTGTTGTTCCCTCTTCGGAACAACACTTTTTGTTTTTGTTGTTCCCACTTTGGAACAACACTTTTTTTTTTCCCACTTCAAAACAACACTTTTTCATTTTTGTTGTTCCTGCTTCGGAACAACACTTTTTCGTTTTTGTTGTTCACACTTTGGAACAACACTTTTTGCGTTTTTTTGTTGTTCCAACTTCGGAACAACACTTTTTGCGTGTTTTTCGTTCCAACTTTGGAACAACACTTTTTGTTGTTTGTTTTTCAAATACCACCTTTTTCTCTTAGAGTGTTTAATTGTTCCTTCTTTTGAACAACATTTTTGCTTCTTGAAGTCGTGTGTTTTCTAAACAGCACCCTTTTCCTTGCATTATTGTGATGTTGAATAGAACTTGCAAGATTATTCCTAGCTCATCTCAGCCACATTTTTCTGATTCCCTTTCATGGCATGAAGTACAATAATTTTACGAGGACAAGAATTATGGATTCTATTGAAGTGGGTGAATACCCTTAACATTATGATCTTTAACAAGACAACGTCTTGATGATAGATTTCTTTTTTTTTTAAAGTGGGGACACAATTATTTATATATTACTTTATTGTATTAATTTTTGTTGTATATGATATTGATTGATCATCTTTACCATGTTGGTTCCACCCCTCCTATTTATAATCCTCTCTGCCTATTATAAGTAAGATTATGGGTATATTTTTTTCTATTGACATGTTCAACTTCTTCCACCATCCCTGCTCTTAAGGAGTACTGAGCCTCCCTCTATTTATTATAAAAATTTGTAATAACAACAAAGTTTTGCCTATAGATAGAGGATAGGGGGTCTCATTAAGAGCCAACCTACCATGTTCATAAGGATGTAGCAATTTTACATTCCCACTACGGCCACCACACCAAGGTTATGATCCATTGGATGGCTAAAATATTCTTGGATCATGTGGTCTCATCACGAGCTGGCCTGATCACTTTTGCTACTTCCTAGTGAATGGCAATGTAGTCATCTGGTTACCATGTCAGCACACTAATCTCTTATGTATAAACAACAATGGAATTCTCCAACTATAAATTAAGGATCCTAGCTCATATGGGTCAAAAAGAAACTTTGTCGAGGCTATGGGCGCTTGCTGGCAACAGAAGCTCTGCTGATGGTATTGAAGTTCTATTTTCAACATCAATAATTATTATAATACCCTCTTCTTACTTTTCTTTTTATCAGAATTATTTCCCTAATTTCTCCCTACCTTGAACCTTTATGCATGAGTTAATGTTTTTAATCAATCATATCATTTTCAGCTAGAATATCGTCAGCAAAGCATCTTTTTCTTGCATATTGTTGTCCTTTTTTCTTACCGCATAACTTATCATCAACCAAAGCATCTTGTCTCTTATCAATGACCATCATTACACACCTCGCTTTCACATTATCCATATCGTTTACCATCCTTTCATTAATATACGTACTCTGTCTCATATTAATGGTGTATCTTTCATCCTTGTACGTTGTCGTCAGAACAATATTTCCCCGTCCATTCGGTCGTAGGCAACCTCTCATCTTGAAGGAGGGACCTCCATTACACTCGTGTGTGTGTTATAATTGTTTTATTGGATTTCATAAGGTGATATGGTATTCTATGATCATGTGGCATGTAACAAAATAATAGTCCTCAAATTAATTAATTCTCATAGAAATATCGTTTAACATTGTAAAACTTAGCTGTTACAACTACTACTTATTCTATCTCTCTGTTGTTGTCCGTTGTTGTGTTTTCTCCACTGCACTAATCCTTTGCAATAGTAGGAAGAACTCAAGCATTATGGGTGGTAAGACAGTGTGCCAAGAAACTTTAGTGCTGGAAGTCTCTGACAAAGCCAGGGAAATTCTGGTCCACATGATGGATATCATATTTCACAAGATTTCAGACCCCTAGTGAGGAAATCGCTATTGAATTTCTACAACATCTGCAGAATGGCCAATCCCTAGTGAGAGTTAGAAGAATCACAGTATTAGACGCTGTAATAGCTGAAGTATCTGGGCTACCAGCGGAAGGAACTACATGGCCAAAAAAACACGTAATGTTGCAAGACGCAGTGGAAATTTTCAAAGATACAAATGAGGAATTAACCAAGAAAGGAAAGGGCATACAAACATCTTCTCTGGCAGAACCATGGCGTGTGTTGGCAAGTGTTGTCTAGAGGTACATTACCTGTGATGGACGACGAGACGTGGTAAGACCATGACAACTCAAATTTTTAGTTGTTTTAAAACTAAATATCACTGTTAATTTGCCATTTTTCTTGAATTTATTGCTACATGATATCATCGACAGAATAAGATGGGCTAGGCACCCTGAAACCGTAGTTAGCCACCATGGCTTGATTAGACTAATTGTTATCCATAACCTTTTTCAGCAAAACTTAACTTGGGATGGTCTCATAGAGCCCCTGGAGATTAGTCAAAACCCTCTAATTCAAAATCCTGCAATCTTGGAGATATGCCAATATAGTCCTATTCCGAAAAGGAAAAGGACTACTCGCACAAACATTGAACCCCATAAGCGCAAGTGGTATGCAAGGTTAAATATAGCCCAAAGAATGTCTGTAAATCCACAAGATAGCACCGAACAACTTGCGGAACCATCTAGACCAATTAGTATACAGGAATCTGAGTCAGAACCAGAGGAAGAACTTGAACAAGGGGAAGGATGTCATTAAGAATCAGAACTCGAGGAAGAGGCCAATTCAGAACAAGAATCCAAGGAAGAGGATAGACCGGAATCAGATCAAGAAAGTGCACAATGCTTTGATGATGAACTAAAAAATGAAGAAGAGCCTCCTCAAAGATCAACCATGAGCCCCCAAAATGATATTTTGCAGGATTTTGAGATAGGGATGGCTCAAGTCCTGGCAAATCTGAATGCATAGATGCAGCCTGGAGGATCACCTGATCCTAACCTAATGGAAGCTCAATCCCTAGAAGATTCTTGGCATACAGAAATTATGCCTTCTTCAAAAGCTACAGACCAAGAAAAGGAAGCAGACATAGAAGTTATTCATGAATCCAACAACCAGTCTGGTGACACAGTTCTATTGGAACACAACCATGATAAATAACAAGAATCTTTAGACACAGAAGCTATTGACAAGCCTATTAGTGTAAAATATGCTCCTCGGAAGAGGCAAGTAGCCAGAGAAAAACTAAAGAATATGAGACAAAAATACCGAAAGCTTCAAAAGACAGTTAAAAGGCTACGTTGGAAGATCAAAGAAATTACAAATGGAAAAGCCAAGAACGCTACTCCTAAGGCAGTCTCTGTGGCTATGAAAATGGAAATATGTAAGGGTAGGCCAACAAAAACCCAAACCAAACTCATTCATACTCAAACAATAGCCACCCAGGCAAATTTGCATGTAGACTTAGTGGATGCAGCCGTTCAGATGGAGGGTTGGTCCTCCCACAATAAGGAAGTACAGATCGAGGAAATATCCTCTCGTAGCACAAGCACTTAGACAGAAGAGCGAGCCAAGGATATCCTGTCAAGAAAAGACCCTATTCTTCTAAAGCTATAGGAAGAACTGATGCAAGGCCAACTTGCTCTAGAATGATGTGAACAAGAGACAGTTCCCCTGCAAAAATATCAAGAGTTGCAAAAATAGTTTAGAGAATTAATCATAACTGAGAATGGGACTTTTGATAGATTTAAATAGGAAGAATAAAAGCTAAAGAAGGTGAAGACTAAGCTGGACAAAACCAGGAATCAAATAGACACCATTTGCTCGCTATATTCGGATGTCTTGACATGTAGGTCTCCTGCCACAAATTATGCCATGTTCCTATTAGAACGATACTTTTTGTTAAAGATTAAAGCCGTAAGAGCTGGAAAAACAATCGAATTAAAGACAATTGAAGATTTTGTAAGTTGCTACAAGGAACATGGGACAAACTTCCAAAGGCTTCTTTGCGAATTTTATCTACATAATTTCATATTAGAAGAAGTGGATAAGAACCCTAGCCCATTTTTTGGAGATATTCAATTCCAGGCTTTTATCTCTTTTGTAGTTAATCAACTTAAGTGGTTTATGGTGTATAATTCATTCCAAATACAGGAACATGGGTTGGATCTCTGGGTAAGGAGTAAGCCTACTCAGCTTTGCTGCTGTTTTCTAAACATAAAAGGATGATGACACAAGAAGGCATGATTCAAATTTTAGGGCCCATACATAAGGGAATTGTACAAAAAGGAACAACATATTTCCTCTCCATCCAGGAAAAATCTCGGACTGCATCCAAAATGAGATGGACACTCTCAACTAGCAGTGTTAAGGAAAGAGAACCATTTAATTATGGGAAATTCAAAGTTGTTGCAAGCCGGTTAATCACATACATCAATATTATCTTGAGGGAACGGCCTTATTGGTTGGGATGTCGATTTAAGTGTCCCATTATTTGGTATCCTCCTGAAGGGTATCAGTTTGACTATGAGTTACTTGAAGGACACAAACAGACATCCTTTGAAAATTTGGCACAAAATCACGGTTTCAAGCTTGTTAAAGAAACCTTTTCTCCAGTTTAATCCTTAACAACATTACATAAGAACTATTTATTTGTCATGAGGACATGAAAAAAGGTAAGCAGGGAGTATGTTGAGCCTTGCAATAGGTATGTATTTACTCTTGATTACTGTCTTTTTCCTCCTTTCTTATCCATTTTGTGCCATGATATCATAACATATTGATAGGATTTTGATAAGGAATGAATGAAACTACTCTTGATACAATTTGACAGACCAAAATAACTCCCATTACTTTTTATGTAGAAAAACAGCAGTTGGAACAACTGTTGTTCCAAAGTCAGAACATCAAAAGCTAAACAAGGGAAATAAGACATGTCATGTGTGGTCAAACCAAGGAATGAATCAAGAAGATCAATGCAATATAGAAGAATTGTCTGAAGATAGAATTTAGTTGTGAATCCCTTAGGATCTCCTGATCCTGAGGGATCACATTTATCTTTTTCCTTTTGACTATAAAAGGAAAAACTGAAGAGGGATCTCTCGTCTTTTACTTCGATTGTAATTTTAATTTACAGAAGCATGATTATGAAGAACAAGATCGTATTGTAATGAAAAGTAACTTTGATGATTAATATACAACTTGCATTTTTGTTCATTCAGATATTTTGAAGTAGCTAAGAAGTATTCGCTGGTGGCTAGGGCCCAGTCTCTGGTGGATCTTACTGTTGTTCCTTGTTTTATGCTTTTTCTATTTACTGCAAGTTTATTCTGCTTTACAGCTGTGCAGTTGATTTATTTTCATTGAATCAGATTTTTGGTATTCATTTCATTAATGCGCAATCCTAGTTGGCTTTATTTAATTCATGTCGTGGATTGAATTAGTTATCAGTTGAAGAATCATTTCTGATTAATTAAAGAATATAGCATTATTGATTAGATGTTTTCCATCTAAACAATAGTTTAAGTCCACTTGAAAGAGCTTAGTTAATGCTACAATTCTCTCGGTTGATTATCATTCGAATTGGTTGATTAAGATTGAATTATGGTTTTGTTTGAGATTGAGTCATGATTCTTAGATGAATTGTTTCCCTTAAAGTTACAAGATTGAGATTTATGATTGCATCTGTTTACTCTTGTATTGAGTTTAATAACTTATTTTAAACCATTACTCTCTGGATTTATAGCTTGCACATATTGTGTACACTATTGGAATAAAAATACTTACCCAAGTTGATAATTAATGTGAGGCAATTAGGAGTTTTAAAAGACACCTTTTAGCACCCAACAACTAGCACTACTGCATGTCTTACAATGGCCTCTCCTAGCCACTCCCTCTAGGCTTCTTCTTTCAATAGGCACTAAAATTGATTGACCCCCTCTCGTATCACTCCGTCAATACTTCCTCCCACTCCTCAAAGTTCCATCCTCATAATTCTCTTGCTCCATCCTTTCCCTTTTCCTTTTTATGCAAAGTTTTGGGCCCTCGGTCAGCCTCCACTACAGTGTTTGTTCCTCCTCCCCTTTCCTACTCCTCAAACCATCTCCCATGTCTCCCCCACATCCCCATTCACACGGGCGTCTTATTTTCTCATTGTTTTGGACTCCAAAGGAAAAACACCATGGTCATGCAACATCAACTTTATCAACAATGGTATTGACCTTATAAATCTGCCTCTTCTTCCCTTTAGAAATTTCCTTTTTGTTGTAGTATATTACACTGTCACTTCCACTAAAAACTCCATAAATTATCCTTCGAGCACAATTTCAAACCAAAAATCATTAACATGAGAAGTTTTTTTTCTTACCACTTGAAGTTGACATACTTCCTCCGATATCCACTTCCTTGGCCAGTCATGCCGATACATTGAGTTATTTTCCTTCAGCCACTGAACCCACTCCATCAAGATGTTAGGAAACTCTCTAAAGAAAGTTTCATGGAAGTCAGTAAACACGTACGTTTGTAGCCATTTCTCTAAGTTTTCGCTCTTGTCTCCTATCTTTTTCATAGAAAATTCGCACAACTTCCATCTAAACCACTGTGTAGTTTCCTCCCTCATTGGGTTCCATAGTTTCCACATTCATATAAGGCAATATTGTCACACAACCATCCTAGTCCCAAAAATTGAACCATTTTTTAGGACGTGGGATTTTAAAAGACTCGGGATTTGTGACGTAAGGGTAAAAAAATACTTTCTTAGCACTAGCGCTTTAGTCCACACCCACGAAGTGAGTGAAGACTCACCTAAGACGCTAATGGGTGACTGTCAGAACCAAGTTTAGGTAGTCTAATAGGACTATCTTATAGCTCATGATGCACTCCCTCTAGCTAACACATGCTTCATTGTATACCTATCATCATGTAATGTGTTGAGGGTTAATCCTTTCACCCATCAGACAATGCAAGTCCAAAACAAACACACGTGGTATATGACCTCAGACACAAGCACATTTCTTAAAGGAAAAATCAACATTATACCCTAAAAATATATATTATCGACAAGCAACATTAGTTAGCACTTTGACCCACTATTGGCTATACGAACTTTCACACCCATTCATAAAGGTTTAAAACAAAAAAATCACAAGTCCAAACCAGAACATATCATCTCCATATGCAACAATCCCATACTACGTTATTAACACAAACATTCAGATTATTAACCAGTGTTACAAAAAATTAGCCTATCACAAGTTATACAATACAATAACGCATAGAACCATCATAAAACATTCATACAGATGCACATCAAAAAATGGAGCAACTTATCCATTCATTGGATTATATTCATATTAGCAAAAGAGACCTGATACCGAGATTTGCATACTTTAAGTCAATGGGCTCATCGACCCTCAATAATAGAACTATGCACTGCCATAAACCAAACTACAAACATAAAGGAAAAAAAATCATATCATAGTAACCATATTCATTATAAGCAGGTTGGCTAGTAGTGATAAAATCAACTACATACCCATGACTTACAATATGTAGACACAAACATTAAACACAGATTCTATAACTTGGATTTTCCTATTCTCGACCGTACGATAGAAAATATATAACATTCCATCACCATCAACTATTGCTAATGTTGATCTACTCTTCCTTTACCAACCTATACTCTATCCTCAAGGAGCCTTCTTATCATTTCCTCAAAACCTCTTGAATCCTCTCAGCCTTCCACTTGACCACTCTAGTTGTCTTGAAGAACCATTAGGGTATTTTCCTCATTCCTCTAAGTCATTCCATGCATATCAACGACTATAAAAAATATCCTTCCCTCCATTTGGCTCCACTTTTCCCCTCTCCTCTTTTCTCAAAATATCTACATCCTCCTACTCGCCACAATCTCCTTGGCTAACTCCACCCTCTACAAAATCAGAACCGCCTATATTCCTTTGTACATGCCTTCCATCCTTGGACACCACTGTAATCCTCCTATGAAATTCCCATCTATGTCATATTCTACCTACTATGTGAGCCCTTGATGTTCTCCACCTATATCTCCATCCCTATGTTGCGCTCCATCTTGACTTTTCCGTGCTCTTTATCCCTATTGGGTGATCCCACACTTACAAAAATTTTGTAAAAAACATTTGGTTTCCAACAAGCCACTTCTTAGTATTTCAATTTGGTTTGTTGTAATTTGCAATAGTTTCTAGAGTACTCCAACAACCCATGGCACAAATAAATGGTGGTATTTTCTTTGGTATCCTCATTATCTTACTTGAATGTAAAACTTAAGATGAATAATCTCCAACACTAACATTCAGAAATTGGGATCCAATCTAAGAATTTCTTTCCAATAGCCATAAGCTACTTGAGCCACATCATGCCTTTTTTGTTATCAAAGCTAGCATCGGCATAAAAACGGACTCCACCATTATTATCTCTATGTCATTACAAATTTCGACCATCATTCATCATGCATCACAACCTAGCCGCAAATTTTGTATGGGCACTTCCCCAAAGTTGTAATATTTCCATGGATACATACGTGTAGATCCATCCTTCTTTCCATAGATATAAATTGGCTCATGTACATTCCTCGATCACGACTTCAATTCTCTTTGGATTCACAACATTTAAACACTCGACCTGTAATTCGTGCCTAGTGGACCATGATTGTAAAATGCTCCAAGAGATCAAGAAGAAGTGTGAGTCATGAATTCACTAGTTTGGGCACCCAAATGAAAGGTTAATGATTACAAGAAACCAATATTTCCCCTCCTATCTTGGTCTCCTCTCACTCACAAACATGGAATCCCTTCATTTCAAATGGGGAAACTAGGTCTCTTCCTCCAAAATCAAAATGGAATGTGGGATGAGATGTAATGGATTATTTCTCTCATTGATTCTTATCCTATAGATGACAAATCCAATTTGAAAATAAATTGTGTCATAAAGATAAGTAGTGCCCATAAGATCACCTAACCTCATGAACCACATACAACTATATCACTATACATGGATCGATTCAAAAATCCATGATAACATGTACTTCTATCACAAAATCCGAGCTCCTCAGTTCAATCCCAACACTTTCCTTCTTTACCAAATCTCATCAATTGGCCCTTGTAACAACCTCCCTATACTTCTCCTCTCAATCAGCATTTTGAACTCATCTCGTGTCTTTGCCTTTGAGCTTGATGCATTCCAATATGGAGGTCGTGGTAAGCTTATGGAAGTAGGCATGCCCCCTCACCAAGAACATTCGTAGAAATAACACATCCTTCAAACATTAACAACTAAATGTAACTATGGTTTGGATGATAAATAGATAAATGCTATCGTGGATAATCAATGTCCACACATGCTCACTTTTCCAACTTCCATATTATTTCCCACTCCTATGAGGGAGTTAAGTCTAGACCCGCTTTGATACCAGGTTAGAATGGAACAATAGAAACTTGCTACACAAAAAAAACATGTGCTAAGGTTTTAATTACTCAAATAATTTAGTTGAAAAAATATATCAACCACATTGTAATCTATGAATCTAACTAGTGAGAAATTCTATTTCAAACCAACTACATTTAACCACCTACAAGAAAATAAGAGTAGACTCCTCTTGAAAATGAACTCTACCTAATAATGATCAATAATCCTAACAATCAAATGTGATCATACATAAAAACAAGTAAAGTTACATATTCCAATGCTCTACATCACATCAAATACAACATCTTTCCTAATCACAAATAAAAAATAATACAAAATATTTAATCTAATAAAACATCACAAAATAAAACAATACAATACATGAGATTTCTTACCTTCTCACATAAATTTGTATAAACCCAAAAAATTAAATTCTCAAAACACCTCAAAGCACCCTAAAGCACCCTATCCTTTGTAAACTATACTAAAATATCTAATAATCAAACATAAAAAATATGATATACAATTAAGAATAACCACAAACTGCCTATAAAAATAATCACTATCCATTGAATTCAATTGATTATTACAATCATACTATGTTATTGTAAGGAATAAAACTACACTCTCAAAGATAATATCAAAATAATTAAAGAATAACTAAGAACAAGTACAACATGCGCATGTATATTTTTTACTTTTAAATGCATATAAACCATTTTGATAAAAATGATCGTTTAATCTTAACCAAGTTACTCACATCTCTACATTGTTAAAAAGTTTTGGTCCAAATTGAAGATAACAATTGACTTATCAACAACTTCCATCAAAGTTCCTAAAATAGTATTTTAATTTATAATATAATTTTATAATTATTAAGTTAAGAGGTGTTTTAAGTTATAGGAGTGATGTGTAAGTGTAATATAAGAAAATTTGTCACATTTTTACATGTTGATTTAAATATGTCTAATTTATAATATTTAAAGAATTATTAAACATTTACGTGTCGGTAAAATGTAATATAGAGCTGAGTACCACCGAGTTGTTATAAAAAGGTAAAAGCAATAAAAATAATAAATCTCATTTTGTTACATTGTCATTTTTTTGTTTTTATTAATAAAATTAAGAATAACTTTTTAGATTAAAAAAATCAAAATATACATATTACATTAAAATATATAACATGTAAGTAGCAACAATAAATTAAGATCCATTTTACCTTATAAAACAGAATAAGGATTCTATAACCATATTTAGATTTAAGTAATAAGCACATAAAAACTTTAATACTTAAAATAATCTACAATATAACAATAGGTTTAACCATGAATATTCACATCCTCTTTTCCATAGATATTATTAATTTGTAAATAGGCTTTACCATGCCTCATCAATACAACTTGCCCAAAAACCATCTCTCATTTCACAATCAAAATATTTTATAAATATTTTATTTGAATTTAATTTTATGACATTGTTTTGATTAAATCTAAAAGAAAAAATATATAATTACTTCTTAGATATATCTACACATCTATCACATTAAAATATATAAGCTATAAATAGTAGCTATAAATTAAGATCTATTTTACCATGTAAATTCAAATAATAATTTTGTTACTATATTTAAATTTCATTAATAAGACTTCACTGATGAATATGCAATCTATTGAGAGGATGCGATAGGGACGGGCAAAAAAACATCTCTGCTTTGCAATCTGAACTAGGATTTTTGCGTTAGGGTTTTGACACTGGTTACTATGGCGGAATGCGGAGGAGGGAGTTATGCTCCCTCCTATAGTTAAGTAGCTGTGGAGAAAAGCAAGGAAGTTGGATCACATTGCTTCAAGAAACCAATGGAGGTGGCAACAGAGGCTATTAACAAAGAAAAATCAGAAAATATCAAACCTTATGGATAGGAAGGGATACATGAGGAAGCTAGTAGGGAGAGGAGGAAAGGGGGCAATAGTCATAAAGTTGATCCTATGAGTACAAAAGGGGCCTGCAAACCCAAATCATCCATTATTCCTTGAGTCGTTTTAAGTGACCAGGCACTACAAGTGCACAAAGATCACATGGCGAAATACGTGGTTATATGCAAATTTATGGGGATTTGGCCGACGGAGAAGGCTTTGCAATCATGGATAAGTAACCACTGGAAACCAAAGGGGGAATAAACCTTTACCTTGGGTCCAAGGGATTCTTTACGATGGTGTTCACAAGCTTAGAGGATAAATATAGAGTGTTTGAGGAGGACCCTCTTTTTACGTTACTGCAGGCCTTTACATGCAACCATGGATGATGAACTTTGTCCTAGAACGAGAAACTTTCACATAGGTACTGGTATTGATAAGACTTTGCTCCCTTCCTTTAGATTATTTCTTGCCGAAGTCTCTAAAGGCTATTGGCAATAAACTAGGGCAGTTTATAAACATATCAGATGTGACTCTAAGAGATAGATACACTTCGTTTGCCCAGATTTGTGTGGAAATGTACTTATATGGGGCACTTCCGGATAAGGTCATTTTAGAAGTGTATGATGAAGAATGGGTGCAAGTATTGGACTATGAACATGTCCCATTCAAGTGTCGTAAGTGCCATGAACACAGGCACCTATACAGAGACTACCCATCAAACAAACAGGAGAGCAATACAAAAACCACCACAAACAAAGATCCTGAGGGATTCACTAAGGTGGGGGAAAAGGGAAAGGAGAAAAGAGGTACCAAAAGAAAATCAACAAGGATGGACAACCGAGCCACAATAGTTTCAAACTCTTAGAAGAAGAAGTTGGAAACAACGGGGCAAATCAGGAATCAGAGACTAATACCAATGAGAAGGATAAGGATGATAGCATGTAGGATATACCAAAGAACAACTAGCAAAAGGATGATCCACCGAGCATTGTGGAGCTCAGTAGGGACCATGAGATGACCCCAAGTGAGGCGAGAATGGAGGAACATGAAGTGCAAGAGATTCTTGAGAGGGAGAACTTAGATCTAGAAAAGTTTCTGGAGCAGGGTATTGCCAAAGGGGTTGACTCCCTGCCAAAGGAGGAGTTTGACAGGGTTCAACAACTCTTCCTCTAGAGATCCCAATTGAAGGGCTCTGGAGTCAAGAGAAACCATGACAGCTAGGAGAATAGAGGGATGAAAACAATGGAGGAAACACCGGGGCACTCTTCCAAGACTCTAGGTAGGAAAAGAGGAAGAAAAAGACAGAATGAGTTGCTAACCAAATGTGGAAAACTCATGATTAATTCAGGTAAGATGAGATATCTCACCAACTACTCCTTTACAAACCTTTCTTAATGAATCTTACAACATGGAACGTTAGGGGCCTAGAAAGTAAAAGGAAACAAAGAAATCTTAGCAGTATAATAAAAGAAGAAAAACCAGATATGGTTTTTATTCATGAAACTAAGTGTTCGATGGACAATATCAGAGAAATACATAACAAATGGCTAAGCGAGTATGATTATCTAAAGGTTAAGGCAGATAACTCGACAGGAGGGATTCTTGTGCTTTGGGATCCCCAAAAAATTGGAATCCTAGATGCAGAAGCATCCAAAAACTATCTATCGCTAGTGATTCAACCTTTGGGTGATAGAGAGACTTACATGATTACAAATGTCTATGGTCCTAAAAAATTAGAAGACAAACTCAAGCTTCTCACCTCCCTTGGGGAGCTAAGAGAGAGATATTCTAATATGCCCTGGATTTTGGCAGGGGATTTCAATATGATCAAATCTCTTACAAAAAAAGGGTGGTACCAGAACACTAGGCAAAGACTCCATTGCCTTCCATAACTTCATAAATAAAATGAGACTAGTGGATGCTGAGAAAATAAATGGCACTTTCACCTGGAACAACAAAAGAGGAGGGGCTTCTCAAGTTGCCTCTAAGCTAGATAGATTCATAATCTCAGAGGACCTCCTTCTCACAGGCCTTGGCATGTCTGCTCTAATCCTCCCCTTTGGAGGCTCGGACCACTAACCTATCATTCTTTTATTATATTACAGAGCAATGGAATACAGAAAATATTGCAGAAATATAAACACGGAAAAATAATAAAACAAGAGAGACACAGATATATGTGGTTCACCCAGTTTGGGCTACATCCATGGAGAAACAACCAATCCTTCTTTTATTATATTATCTAGCAAACTGAAGAGATACAACCTACAACAGACCCACTGTAACACCCTCTTCGCTCTCAATCTCCTCTCTCTTCCTCACTCAGAATGCATATCTACATAGATGCAATACAATTCCCTCATATATAGTGAGGGGTTGCCTTCTAGGGCAAAAACCCCTAAACTAAACACAACTTCTATCATCAGATCATCTGCCTAATGAACGACCCAGATTGACTAGAAATTACTAGACTTTTACAGGGAAATTTTACATCTATTTTTAGCTTCGGGGGCGCTGCCCCAAACCCTCACCGAGGAACCGCTAGCCCCCAGACCCCCACGGGGGGGACAAGTCCCCCCTACGTGGAGGGGTGTACAGTCTTCTTCGGGTATACATCCGGCTAAAACCTTTGAATACGGAAGATAATCAGGCTCCAGACCCAACAATCTCCCACTTGGAGACTGATTATAGCAACTCCACCGCTGCTTCATTTGCTAGACAATGACTCCACTTTGGACCTAACTCTTTCTCATCTTCTTCATCATACTTGAAGACCAATCGAAACTGATAAAATTCTCAATTTCTCCCTGGTTACAACTTTTGTTAACATATCTGCAAGATTCTGGCTAGTGTGTATCTTTTCCAGCTTCAACTGTCCATCTTCCGATGCTGACCATATGAAATGGTACTTGAGCTGTATATGTTTAGTCTTGGAATGAAATGCAGAGTTCTTTGCAAGATGTATGGCACTCTGGTTGTCACTGTATAACCTTCCCAACTCCTGCTTCTTACCCAAATCATCTAGAAACCTTTGTAACCAAATCATTTCTTTACTAGCCTCTGTAGTAGCAACACACTTTGATTATGTTATTGAAAGTGCAACAACACTTTGGATTTTTGAAACCCAACTGACAGTTGTTCCACCTATAGTAAATACATATCCTGTAGTGCTCCTCTTTTTATCTTTGTCACCTGCCATATCTACATCAACATATCCCTGTAGAGCAATGTTTGAACCACCAAAGCATAATGCTTAATTTGTGGTACCTCTCAAATACCTGAGAATCCACTTGACTACCATCCAATGTTCTTTTCCTGGATTGTTCATGTACCTACTTACAACTCCCACTACATGTGCAATATCAGGCCTTGTGTAGACCATTGCATACATTAAGCTTCCAACTGCTGAAGCATATGGAACTTTAGACATATGAGCCATTTCTTTCTGAGTATTGGGACATGCCTCCTTACTTAATTTGAAATGGCTAGCCAAAGGTATACTAATTGGTTTTACATTATGCATATTAAACCTTTTCAACACCTTTTCTATGTACTCACTTTGAGACAATTTTAATTTGCGATTCTTCCTGTCTCTAGTTATTCTCATACCAAGGATTTGTTTTGCAACACCCAAATCCTTCATTGCAAATGAGTTTTCCAATTTCCTTTTGAGCACATTTATTTCCTACATTTTAGAATCCGCAACAAGCATATCATCTACATACAATAATAATATAATATAGCTACCATCATTTTTCCTTTTAAGATAAACACAATGATCAGAGTGACATCTAGTATAACCTTGTTCAGACATAAACCTGTCAAATTTTAGATACCACTACCTTGGAGCCTGTTTTAAGTCATACAAGCTCTTCTTCAACCTGCACACTAGTTTCTCCTTCCCTTTTACCTCATATCCTTGTGGTTGCTACATATATATCTCTTCCTCCAAATCCCCATGGAGAAAGGCTATCTTTACATCTAAGTACTCAAGATGAAAATATTCAACTACTACTAGAATTAAAATAGTTCTGATTGAAGTCATTTCAACAACAGGAGAAAATATTTCATCAAAATCAATACCTTTCTTCTGTGCAAACCCCTTCACTACAAGTCTAGCTTTGTACCTCCGTTTTCCTCCATCTTCTTCCTTCAGCCTGTAAACCCATTTATTTTGCAATGCCATTTTACCTGCAGGCAACCTGACTAAGTCCCAAGTCTGGTTATGTGATAAGGAGTCCATCTCTTCTTTCATGGCTTGCTCCCACTTCTTACTGGTTTCTACCTGCACTGCTTCTTCATAACATTCTAGTTCACCAGAATCAGTCAAAAATACATAATATAATGAAGGAGAGTATCGTTCACGGGGTCTACTTATCCTGGTAGATCTTCTAATACCACTTTCAGGTGTTTGAAGTGCTTGTTGTTTTTGTGGTTGTTTTTCTGGCTATTGATCATTATGATTTTCAGGCACCATCACTTTTCCTGTGATATTGTCAAGCATTGTGTATTCTCTGTTTTCTTTTTCTTGTTTCTTTTCCTGCAACTGATTCTTATACAAGAACTTTTCATTGAATATTACATCTCTGGTCCTAATGATTTTGTGATTTTCATAATCATATAAGTGATAACCAAAATCATTAACATCATATCCAATAAAGGTACATTTCTTTGATTTTGCCTCAAGCTTTGTTTTATTTTCTTTCTTAATGTGGACAAAAGCTTCACAACCAAAAGTCTTCAAAAAGGAGTAGTTTAACTTTTTACTTGTCCATGCCTCCTTTGGAATACCACCATCCAAGGAACTTGAAGGCCCTCTATTTATTAGAGAAATAGCATTATCTATAGCATCTGCCCAAAATTGTAAAGGCAATCTTGCATGCAATCTCATGCACCTTGCACGCTCCATGATTGTCCTGTTCATCCTTTCCGACACACCATTTTCTTGTGGTGTTCCTGGAACTGTCTTCTCTTTATGAATTCCATTCTCTGAACAATACCTATCAAACTCTTTGCTGCAATATTCACCTCCATTTTCTGATCTGAGACACTTCAACCTTTTTCCTGTATCTTTTGCAACTAAAGCTTTCCATTTCTTGAAAGTATCAAATACATTAGATTTATTTCGAATACAATAAATCCAAGTTTTTCTAGTTGCATCATCAATAAAAGTAACATAATAACGAGAGCCACCAAGAGATGATACCTGACCAGGTCCCCATACATCTGTATGCACAAGCTCTAATTTTTTGCTCTTCTTTTCTTTCCCAACTCTAAGAAATCTGACTCTCTTCTGTTTTCCATAAACACAATTTTCACAGAATTTCAAATCAACATGCTTCAAACCTGGCAACAAATTTCTTGAGTGAAGAATCTGCATCCCCTTCTCACTCATGTGCCCGAGCCTATGATGCCACAATGTTGTTTCTTCTCCTATAGAGGTTAAAGCATTAACAGAATTAGAAATACCATTGCATAAATACAATGTACCAACATTTTCTCCTTTCGCTATTACAGGGATCCTTTAGTGACCTTCCATGTTTTATCTATGAAAGTACTTACGCAACCTTCACCTCCAAACTACCCTCTTGAAATTAGATTTCTCTTCAGATCTGGAACATGCCTTACCTCCTTCAATAGCCACTGATTTCCAGTTTGCTGTTTTATGAAAACTATACCCATTCCAACGATTTTACAAGGTTTATCATCACACAATCGAACCTGTCCAAAATCTCCTTGAACATAATCATGAAAATGTTTTTTATCAAGTGTGGCATGGAATGAGGCCCTTGAATCTACCACCCAGGCATCAATAATATTTTCTAATGAAAGAAGCAAAGCATCTTGCAACACATCACCTGTTACATTCACTTCATGATGAGCTTCTTGTTGTGTGTCTCCTTCTTTTCCCTTCCGAGACTTGCAGTCTTTCTTCAGGTGTCCTTTCTTCCCCCATTTCCAGCACACTATCCTTGATCTAGACTTGGATCTGCCTTTTCTTGACTTACTGCAATATCCTGGGCTCTTTCCTCTTTCCATTTTTCTTCCCCTAGTCTCTGCAGTCAAAGCATTACCTGATGTCTCACAGGAGCTTTTCCGTCGCATTTCCTTGCTAAGGATTGCACCGACAACATCGTCAAACTTTAAAGTACTATATCTAGAGACAGAGTTACTAATGTCCATAACTAAACCATTCCAACTTTCTAGCAATGAGCACAAAAATAACAGAGCCCTAACTTCATCATCAAAATTTACCCCTACAGAACTTAACTGACTTGTAACTGTATTAAAATCATTTAAATGGTCTACAACAGATCCACCATATGACATCTTCATATTAAATAAACGCTTCATAAGAAATACCTTATTTGAGGCCGAGGGTTTTTCATATAGTTTGGCCAATCCTGACATTAAACCTTGTGTTGTCATTTCCTTTGAAATATTAAATGCTACCGACACTGCTAGGCACAACTGTATTATTCCAAGTGCCTTTCTGTCCATAATATCCCATTCTCTATCTGTCATACTCATCGACTTCTTTGTCTTTCCACTCAAGGGTAGGTACAGATCTCTCTGATACAGATAATCTCCCATTTTCATCTTCCACAACTAGTAGTTTTGGCCATTGAATTTTTCGACCCTAAACCTACCATCTTCCGCCATTGCTCCCACTCGAGCTAGGAACCCTTCTCTCCTATGAGTTTATAAGCCAAATAGACCTTCGGTTCTAATACCAGTTGTTAGAATATTATCTATTACGAAGCAATGGAACACATAAAATATTGCAGAAATATAAACACAGAAAATGCATAAAACAAGAGAGACACAGATATACGTGGTTCACCCAGTTTGGGCTACATTCACGGAGAAACAACCAGTCTTTCTTTTATTATATTATCTAGCAAACTGAAGAGATAATGCAGATCTACATAGACGCAATACAATTCCCTCATATATAGTGAGGGTTGCCTTCTAGGGAAAAAAACCTAAACTAAACATAACTTCTATCATCAGATCATCCACCTAATGAACGACCCAGATTGACTAGAAATTACTAGACTTTTACAAGGCAATTTTGCATCTATTTTTAGCTTCGGGGGGTGTTGCCCCTGAACCCCCGCCAGGGGACCGCTAACCCCCGGACCCCCCAGCCGGGGGGGATTTACCCCCGCGGGGGGGACAAGTGCCCCCCCCCGCGTGGAGGGGTGTATAGTCTTCCTGGGGTATACATCCGGCTGAAACCTTTGAATACAGAAGATAATCAGGCTCCACACCCAACACTAAAGAACTAGAAGACAAACTTAAGCTTCTCACCTCCCTTAAGCATCTAAGAGAGAGATATTATAATATGCCCTGAATTTTGGTAGGGGATTTCAATATGATCAAATCTCTTACAAAAAAAAGGGTGGTACCAGAACACTAGGTAGAGACTCCATTACCTTCCAGAACTTCATAAATAAAATGAGACTAGTGGATGCTAAAACAATAAATGGCACTTTCACCTAGAACAACAAAAGAGGAGGGGCTTCTCAAGTTTCCTCTAAGCTAGATAGATTCATAATCTCAAAGTACCTCCTTCTCATAGGCCTTGGCATGTCTGCTCTAATCCTCCCCTTTGGAGGCTCGGACCACTGGCCTATCCATCTTGAAGCCTCTTTTATGGGTACACCGAGGAACAAACCTTTTAGGTTTGAAAATTTTTGGCTCTCTCACCATGACTTCACCAGCAATATTGACTCATGGTGGATGGAAGATATGCCCATTCAAGGCCATTGTTTGAAGATGATATCAGTGAAGTTATCAATGAGATGAAAAATGGGAAAGCTCCTAGCCCAGATGGATTCAATGTGGACTTCTTCAAAGGATGTTGGAAAACAGTCAAACAAGACATCCTTGATGTAGTGGAAGACTCCAGAAGATCCAAAACGGTTTTGAACGCTCTTAATGCCTCTTTCATAGCTTTGATTCCAAAGTAGGAAAAATCTATGACACCGGATAGATTCAGACCCATAGCATTATGTAATGTGGCGTACAAGATTATTTCCAAAGTGATTGCTAATAAACTCAAACCCCTTCTTCCATCTCTTGTCTCAGAGGAGAAAACTGGTTATGTGGAAGGACGATAGATTCTCAATAACATCATACAAGCTCATGAGGTGGTACACTCTCTCAAGAGAAATAAGCACGCTGGTATGATCATACATCTTGACCTAGCGAAAGCTTATGACAAACTAAGCTAGTCTTACATTAGGGCAATGCTAAGAGCTTATGGTTTCAATCATAACTGGATAAGATGGGTTATGGCCCTAGTATCCATGACTAGTTTTTCAATCCTACTTAATGGCTCGCCCTCAAGAGCTTTTATGCCTTCTAAGGGTCTTAGAAAAGGAGATTCGCTCTCCCCCTTCCTCTTTGTGCTCATGATGGAAGGGTTATGCAGAGTGATAAAATGTGCAAGTGCTGAAGGAAGAATCCAGGGGTTGAAACTTACCATAGATGGAGATGCTTCAATTCACTAGAAATTTGTAGATGATACTATGTTGCAGGGCATTACCATGGTCAAGGAGGCCAAGGATTTTAAACAAATATTGAACAACTTTTCTATGGCCGCTACTACAGAGGTAAGCCTTGGAAAATCAAAAAGTTTTCATTTTTAACACTGACATTGCTATCCAGAGAATCCTCACCAAAATTCTAGGGTTTCAAAGGGATCAGTTACCTTCTAAGTACCTTGGAATCCCCTTACAGACAAACCTCTAAGCAAAGGAGTGTGGGAGCCAACAATTAATAAGATTCAGGATAGGATTAGGAAATGGACATGCAGATATTTGAATTTTGTAGGGCGCCTTGTCCTTACAAAGGTTGTCCTACAGGCCATACCCATTTTTATGATGTCAACTCTTCTTTCTCCTATAGGAGTTATGCAATAGATCAGGAACATTCAAAGAGATTTTCTCTAGGGAAAAGGGGAAGAGAAAAAGAAATGGGATTTGGTAGCTTGAGACAAGATCTGCAAACCTAAGGCCCATGGTGGTTTGGGGCTTCATGACCCTGAAACCCTTAGTAGAGTTTCGAGTGCAAAACTTTGGTGGAGGTGGCTTAAGGAATCCACAACCCCTTGGGCCAAGCTTTGGAAATAGAAATATGAAAATAATTGGCAGGAGAGGGATCATATCCGAATGTCTGAGCTTATCAAGGGCTCCCACATTTGGAATCTTGCTTGGGAAAACAGGGTCATTGTCCAACAACATAGCTTTTGGGAGATCTTAGCTGGGAACCTAGCAAGATTCTGAGAGGACAATTGGTAGCAGGAACCAAACTTATTTATGGAAGAACTAACCACTCTCAAGAATTACACTAATGACAAAGGCTTATGCATGGTAAGTGACTTCTGGGATCAGGCAAGGAATGATGGTAAATGGAGAATATGGAAGGATCTGGGCTACAGTGAAGAGAGCCCTTTGAAAGCTCAGGCAGGCTCTCTTGCTCGAGACTTGGAATAAAGGAATATTTTGGTATCATCCTCGTCTGACCAAATGAGATGGGGAAGAAACACCTAAGGTAACTTTAACCTCAAAGAAGCTAAACGAATAGCCCTAGGGTTTGATTATCAAAACCATGCTAAGTTATGGAAGGACCTTTGGTAGAACCAGCATTGGATGAAAATAAAGCTGTTTATGCGGTTGGTTCAACAAAAGAAAATTCTAACTTGGGAAAATCTTCTGAAAAGGGGTTTTGTTGGCCCATCCAATGCCATCTATGTGGTACACAAGAGGAGATGATGGAACACTTACTCAACCTCTACCCTTTCACCTCTACCTTATGGGATTGGGTGGCCTCAATCTTCAGGCAGACTGACAGGGACAGACTTAGTATTGCAAACACTTTGAAGAATTGGATAAAATACTTCTCAAGCAATGAAATCATCAAAAAAGCTTGGACTCTAATCCCAAGCTTCTTAATCTGGGATGTATGGAAAGAACGCAATGGCAATATTTTCAAGAATAAAATTGGCTCAACCCAGAACATTATTTCATAAATATTAAGACATCTCAAAGACACTATAGGAGCCCTTTTGGGAAGACCTCTTGAGGACCATACTCTACCCTAGGACGCTCATATACTGTTGCAGTTGGGTCTCCATTCGCTAGCTCCCCAGAGCATAGACAAGGGTGTGAGACAAATAAAAGCTGGTAAAGACCTTTGGCAACCTCCTCCTCATGGTTTCTTGAAATTCAATATAGATGGAGCCTCTAAAGGTGACCCAGGGATGGCTAGTTTTGGAGGGGTCATCAGAGATGAGGAGGGGTGCATTAAGGATATGTTTCACAGTCATTTGGGGACTGCCACTAATAACATGGTGGATCTCATGGCCTTAGAGCAATGCATGGAAACACTGATTGAGTCAAATTTACATAATGCCATCATTAAAGTAGACTCTGAATTGATTATTAATGCAGCCAAGAGGATATGTAAGGAAAAGCACCCGGAAAAGTTTCAAAACATTGGCGGCTTTTATAGGTTTTTCATCGCATTCATACCCACCTTCAAACCCTAAGAATGATCAGCTTTGTTCATATGCGAAGAAAAGACAACATGCTAGCTGATCGTCTGGTGAATGAAGGAGTGTTATGCAAAGAAAGTTACAGTAGGTATGCTTGGGATTCGATACCCTCCGAAAAATTGTGTGAGGATTGTCAAACATAGGCGGCCAAAGACATGGAGAACTTCCAGACTATTAAGAATGAACAAGAAAGAAGACTAGTGGAAGCAGGGGTGAGTGGACACAAAAGTCTTTTTTAAACTGTTGATCCCTCAAAATGTGTAAAACAAAGGTTTCTATAGGGGAGGGGCACTTGGTAAACAACAGGCGTATTATCAGGTCATCGAACACATATCTTGATAGCCTTCACCATCGAATGGCTATCAAGTGGGAAAGTGATCAAGGGTTAATTATTCAAGCGGACCTGGACATTTTTAGATCAGTGGTTCACAATCTTCATCGAGTCCGTAAAGAGGGTAAAGACCATGCAAGTTTTTGATTCGATATCTCGGAGGACCGTCAGATCATCAGGGACCTAATCAAATGGATATCAGGTTCTAAAAGCAATGGAAGGTTAAGTCTCAAACTGGACCTGAACATTTATAAACCAATGGCTCATAATCCTTATTGGATCCGTGAACCAGGTAAAAGGAGCACTTGTTTCTGAGGCGAAAGTGTTTGTGATCGTTGGTTCTTTTGGGATCTAGATCGAAGGGATATTGGGTTTCAACATGGGAGGAGGTTAAGTCCAAGAACGGACCTAAAGTTTTATACTTTGACAATTTATTTACCCTGTTAACTCTGTAAAGCTGGTAAAGGTCATGCATATCTCTGAAGCAATTTCTTTAATGATCGTTGGATCACTAGGGGACCTATCGAATGGCCATCAGGTTGGATAATGGGCGGAAGTTTAGATGTAAGATTAAGGTATAAGGTTGCGAGTTTGTTTCGGGTTGTTTAGGGTTAATCTTCATCAGGTTAGCCCTTGTTGGTCTTTGCACTTGTAAAAGACATGTAATATATGTAACATTTCTTGCGGTAAATAGAAGGCTCCACTCTTACTTGACCAAAAAAAAAAATCATTATTAAGCACATAAAAACTTAATTATTATTATCCAATTTTAAGGTCATGACCAAGCTAGACACCAAATTGGTGTATGAGACCTCTTTGTTTGTGGGACAAGGGACCATACTCTAACCCCCTTTGGTTTTTGAGCTTGTGACCTCTTAGGAGGAAACACCTGCTCTTAACAATTAGGTCCACTCACAATATAAATATTCACCCCACTTTATTATAGATGTTATTAACCATACCATACCATGAGCTCATTTGATGTCTCATCAATACCACATGCACAAACACCATCTCTCATTTCAGAATCAAAATAATACTTACAATATAACAAGATTTTTTAACCATGAATACTACCCCACTTAACCATGGATATTATTAACCATACCATACGGTGGGACAATACCATGGCTATCAATATCACATGCCAAAAAATCAGCTCTCATTTTACAATCCAAATATTATGTGTGTGTGCGCACTAAGCTTAATAGACACGCTTTCCATCCTAGTATGGAAATATGTTGTAATGCTTTGCTATATTATGTTATATAAACATTTTGACCCGATCAAATTACAAAAATTAAAAATGAAAATTAATATAAAATTATTAATTAAAACATTTTGACTACGTAAAAATATAAATTAAGCTAAAAATAAAATTAATAATTAAACCAACCTAGATTCATCTTAACTTGGGACCTATCAAGCTCCCAGAAGGATCAAACCTTTCTTCAAGTTTTGCACTCAGAAAATAAGTTTGCACCTGAAGAGATTTGATCCCCTCGACACTTGGTAGATCCAAAGTTAAAATAGATATAGGCTAGTTATATCAATATTTTACTATATCAATAATACTTTTAAAACACACACACACACATATATAATAAAATCAAAATTGCAAGATGTTAATAAACATGTTTTATAATTGATTGTATATAGTTATTAAATAAGATAAAAACAAATAAATACACAACTGCCTTGATAAGAGATGCTACATTAGGGCATCATTGTTTGAATTTTGTAAAATAAGTTTTAAGAGAACATGTCTTTACATTGTAAACTAGCATACCTTTTAAACTAGCATACCTTGAAGCAGGATAATAGATTAAATTTTGACTATGATTAAATTTTGATTATATGTAAATGGATTGAATGTAAAATTAATAATTTATTTAGAACAAGTGTTGAAGGGTAGCTTAATGTTTTCCACTGAAGTTAGAAATTATGTTTTAAAAAAAATGTATAAAACATTATAACTTGCATTAGTTTTACTTTGGCAGGAACTAATAAATTGAATTGTCTTTACATTTACAATTTTCCTCGTACATAAATAATGGTGGGAAGTAACTCTTGATAAATATATTTATTAACATCTTATTCGTATTCTTTTTTATACAAAGACTTGGTTAAATTATAGTGGGAAGTAATTGATGGTAAATATGTTATTTATGTAAGTATGAACTATTTTAAAGATTTTAATTTTGTACAATTTTCTTGCAAATCTGAAGGATAAAAAATCACTATACAATATTTAAATATCGTGCATGAATATCACAACAATATATAGAAATTATGGGATAAAATATCTGAGGTAGTTATCTACATGGCATTATATTGTGCAAAGGGTCCAATCAAATAAGATCATTAAGGCGCTCTCATTTCTCTCCAAGGAGTTGAACAATGCTCGTAGTGGGCTTAGTTAATCTCTAGATTTCAGAAGCTCCCCAATGTTACATGCCTTGGTCTGGGTAGTCAAATGCAACAATTATTGGTTGGATTGTATGGATTTAACCTCCATAGAAGATTATAGAATATTCTTAATAGTATACATAAATCAAAGGCTGTGATTTATTTCCAAAGTAGTTATGCATTTTTTTTGCTTTTTTAATTACAAAAAATCATTAATTTAAAAAAAGTGATATACGGGGATTCATATGAAATGACTTATCATTTTTTGGCATATGGTATTGATAAGACATGGTTGTTGGCCCATGGTATTAAGAATCTCCATGATAAAGTGAGGGGTGAATTTCAGTGATTAAGAATATTGTTACATGTTTTTAGAAAATGTATATATGTGTTTAACTTATATATTAATTCTATAATTAGATTGATTAATTAAAAAAATGTCATATGAACATGTGTCATATTGACATGTGTTATGGTCTTTTGGGCATGTGGTATTAATAAGCCATGGTATTGGCTCATGATAATTTAATAAACATCCATATTAATTAAATGGCTCATGAAAACACTTATTCATGATACATCTCACTTTGCTAAAATTAAAATAATAATTTATGATTATTATATTATTATTATTATAAAAAATTAATATATGAGTTAGACACACAAATATAAAAACACTTAACATGGTTTTAACCATAAAAGTTCATCTCCACTTTAACATGGAAATTCTTAACATATAAATAAAATTTATTACAATATATAGATAATACCATAAATGGCAATCCAAAAAAATCTATAACTAAAATTTATATAATTATTTATTTATTAATTAATTAATTTAATAAAAATTATAATTATTTTTTAGATAAATTTTAATCTTTAATTTATAAATACTATTAGAAATATTCTAAAATATTTTATAAAACTTAAATATTTACCAATAAATCTAATAATTATTAAAAATTAAATTAAAATCATAAAAAACTATATTATAACTTTTTTATTCTAAAATATTTTATAAAACTTAAATATTTGCCATAAATCTAAGAATTAAATTAAAAAAATCATAAAAAACTATTAATTTACTTCTTTTAATTCTTTTTAATTTTTAATTTTATTTTTAAATATAATTGACTCTCATATATTATTGGTTCATTAATAAATAAAAAGAATTGCCTTAGCTCATATAAGCACAAGTTTTAGTGTTTGTTCATGTAAATGTTTTCTTTTTATCTTAAAAATGGCATAAAATACCAAGTTAGCCTACGAGATGATAATCTTGAAACAATGGTGAGGATATTCTTGAAACAATGGTGAGATAACTTTTTTTTAGTGGAGTCACCCTAGCTCATAAAAGGTACAAGTTTTGGTATTTGTCTATGAAGATGGTTTTTTAATCTAAACCATAGTAAAAAATACCATTTTAGCCTACCAGAATGTGCGTGAAGCAATGGCAAAAAAATACCAATTTAGCCTACCAGAACGTCCGTGAAGCAATGGTGATGATAATTCCTGAAACATGATGACCTCTTTTAGAATTCTTCTATAATGGGATAGATAAATTGTGAAATGACCTTACTCAAACGTCAGATAAATAAATTGTCAAATGACCTTATCCAAATATAGTATTTTAATGTGCCATGGAAAACAATAAATTGTCAAATAACTTATCCAAATATAGTATTTTAATGAGCTATGGAAAACAACAAAATATCGTAAAAGACCACATGGATCCAAATAAAATTGATTACTAGTCCTAACACTTCACATTATCAACAAAAGATGAGATAAGGCACCACATAGATCCAGATGAATATGATTAAACACTTATTATATTTTGCCCAATGTTTGTTGCTTATGGAATACAATTATCTATTATCATTATCTACCTTTAAATTAGAAAAAAATTCAAATGAAAGAATAATAAAATGTACACATTAGAGTAGATCGAATTATATCGAATCTATTATGCCATGGATGTAAGTTATTTTATTATGTTCGAGGTTTATGTGAGTCATTGTCAGTGTATGATGTGAAATTGTGAATCTATTTGATGTGCAACAATTTGTAGTATACCTGTAATATGTAATTTTTTACTCTTTGATGCTTTCAGTAACATTTTTGTATATATATATTTTAAATTTTTATTGTTAAATTTTTTATTAATATAATAAAGTGATCATATTTTAAATTTAAAATTAGAATATAAATATTCAACCAAACTATGGAAATTTTGTTGGGTTAAAAAAGCATTAATGAGGTATGTCTATTTCACTAAAATTATCTATACTGGCACCATTTGTTTTAAGAAACCTTAGGTGCCTCCCACACAAAAGCATGTGATTGTATAGACTTGAAATCACAGGGGATAACAACACCCAGCTTACACCAACTCGACAAATGATAATTAAATCCGATGTATATTTTGAGTAATAAAATGACCCTATAGGTGATAATTAAATCCGATGTATATTTTGAGTAATAAAATGACCCTACCGGTGATAACAACACTCAACATTACACCAAGCCTTGCCGAGCCTGGGTAATAGAGCTCATTTCTCTAACTCGGACATTGGAGGTAGTAGCCTAAAATGGATTCTGGATCCAGGTAAGTTTCTTATGACAAGGATCCACTTCCTACACTCTATCTCTCATCCCTGCTCAATGGAAACTCTTCTTAGCATGGTCATCAGAGAAGAATATAGACAACTACAAGCTTTTTGCAGGTCAGGAAGACATCAAGGGCATTCCCAGAGATATCATATATAACTTGGATGACATAGTTGCTTAGTTTTCTATCATTGAGCGCTATATTGTTCCAAATTCAGACACTGAATCAAACTACAACCCAGAAAGACCTAGAGTCATCAATGCACCAGCGCAACCTTACTATAAAATTACTTAACATGATTTTAACCATAGAAATTCATCTCCACTTTAACATAGAAATTCTTAACATATAAATAAATTTTGTTACAATATATAAATCAATACCATAAATCACAATCCAAAAAAATCTATAACTAAAATTTATATGATTATTTATTTATTAATTAATTTAATTAAAAAAACTATAATTATTTTTTTTTATAAATTTTAATCTTTCATTTATAATATTATTTAAAATATTTTATAAAAATTAAATCTTTACTATAAATCTAATAATTTTTAAGAAATAAATTAAAATCATAAAAACTATATTATAAAAGAATTTATTAAATTATAAAAATAGACAATACTTGACGTCATTATTTGTTTATTCAATAACGATTTTACTCGATCCATCTATCCATGTGCCTTTCATTTAAAATTGGAATAGCTTTATCAACATGTGTTAAGGAAGATGGTGATGATCGAAGAAGGTGAGGTTGGGAAGTATGTGAGGCTATACCTTAATTTATGGAACGGTATCGTAGTTACAACACGACTCAATTGCGTCCCGTACAATTTAGCCCATAGAGCACTGACTCCCTTATTACATTACTACGTATGTTATTATTGTTTTTTGTGCTTCTTTTTACATTTAGTTTTTTAATTAAATTTAATTTTTTTAATATAATTCACTATTTAATTTTTTTAATATAATTCACTTTTATATATGGATGATTTATTAATAAACAAGTGTTAATATTAAGTATCAATCTGAATTTTTTTATTTGATCAATACCCAAATATCAAATAATAAACAAGTGTTAATAGTGTGATTTACACTCAAGCTTTTTTTATAAATATGACTGATTACAGAAGCCTCAATTCTACAAGTAAGTATCAAATTAAATTTTTTATTTGATCAATACCTAAATGTCAAATATATTTAGTATATGATTTTCAAAATTTTTAACTATTTCTAAACCATAAATGGAATTTAAATAATTTTGTTTAAAAATATTATTTATATAAAAAATAATATTAAATATATTAAATAAAAATATTGCAAAAATATATAAAACAATTAATATGTCTAATAAAATAACATATTTAAAATTAACTCCTTTACGAACAATAAATGCTAATATTTTACTCCAAAGTTTGCAGTTTCACGTGGTCCTTCGTAGGGCGAATCCTATTTCCACCTCTATAGCATTATAAATGCTATAGAGGTACAGTTTTGGGACAGTCGCTGTCAATCCATGTGGCATTTCCCAGCGATTGGTTTCCGATTAATATGGTGTAAGGCGTTGTTGTTCTGTTCATCATATATCACATGCTCATATATCACATGCCCCCATATATATCACATGCCCCCGCCATCATATATCACATACACATATATCACATGCCCCGCGATCCTGTACTTCGGCGCTGCGGATCAACTACCGTTCCTTTTACATTTATTGATAGAAAGTGCAGGTTGTTCTGATCCGTGTGACAGGAGATGAGGATCACAAGATCAGTCGTCGATTAGAAGTAGAATTTGGATGGTAGAGATATGTGGGCGCGTAATCGAAATTTGAATTAACTAATAAATTAAAAAAAACTGCGATTGTAAATAAAAAGGAACTTGATTCTACAACAATGAAAAAATCCTTGTTGTGTGTATGAATTTGCAGAGCAGATGCAAAGTAAAAGAGATGGAGTTTGACGAAAGATCAAAGGAACTCGATTCTACAACAATTGTGTGTATGAATTTGCAGAGCAGATGCAAAGTAAAAGAGATGGAGTTTGACGAAAGATGGAGTTTGCCAAAAATTGCAACGTTGTAATTTTCTCACTGTATATCTCGTGTTATCACAATCACTTAGAATACGGACCCACGTTTATGCAAATAAAAAGAAACGGATTTTGTTGTGTATGAATTTGCAGAGCAGATGCAAAGTAAAAGAGATGGAGTTTGACGAATGATGGAATTTGCCAAAACTGCAACGTTGTGATTTTCTCACTGTATATCTCGTTACCACAATGACTTAGAATACGCACCCACGTTTATGCAAATAAAAAGAATCGAATTTTGTTGTGTATGAATTTGCAGAGCAGATGCAAAGTAAAAAAGATGGAGTTTGCCAAATCTGCAATGTTGTGATTTTCTCACTGTATATCTCGTTATCACAATCACTTAGAATACGCACCCACGTCACTTAGAATACGCACCCACATTTATGCAAATAAAAAAGAAACGCATCTAACTCTAGCTACTATTTCTGAAGAAAGAGTGAGTTTCAATGTGAACGCAATTTTTCAGGACACTAGAGATCATTGGAGATACATTTTATTAGATTTATAATTGAATAACCAAATTAAATAGGCATTAATATTATTTTAAAATCTTCTCAATTTAACGTCTAATAAATTAAACTGGTCACTCAATCTAAACTCTCTGGAATAATCATATGCATGGCTACGATATTTTTGCTAATTTTTATTGGGTGGTGTTGTTGATTTGAGCCGTTGAGTGATTATATAATTAATTAACAACAATGCACTGTAAAAATTCCTTAATACTTAAATTCAAAAGAGTGAAGGTAACTCTATTTGAATGGTTTATGAGGCACAATACTTGCTAACGTTTTGCAAATGGGGTAGCAACCTAAGTGCGCTTGATTGTGGGGAAAAACTCCACAGTTCAGCGTCCTTGATCTAGAGGGCTATTTGGGATGGGTGACCTCCCATAAGTCTTGGTTACCGAGTGCAAGCCCCGGGAAGTGACGAAAGACGCTATATAAAAAAGTTGTAACCTTAAATAATTTCATATTAATAATAATAAAATAATAATTATATTAAAGGAGAAAACAGATATAATTTATTTAAAATATATATATATATATATATATATATATATATATATATATATATATATTATATGACTTTCTTAACGCAGTTGAATCCCAAAAAATGATATCTAGTAAATTAAAATTTATATTAAATGTAAGTGAGTTTAATTAACATGTTTTGAAATCATATTAATAAAATTGTTTAAAATAATTGTTAAAATATATTATCATATCTTTTTATAAAGTATAAAAGATTCTATTAAATTCGTATTAAGAGGAAAATAACAAAACACTTTTAAGATAAAATTGTACTAATAAAATATTAATAATGAGGAAGGCACAAACTTGAAATCTTTACTATTAACAAATTAATAAAGCAATAGAAGGGTGAGTCAAATTCTTTTTTAAATTAATTTTTTCAATCCATAAAAGATAGTATATTTTGATAATTAATATTATTTTTTATTAATGTTACAACTATATAATAAATTATTTAAAAAATAAATTTTATATTATTTTAATAATATGATACATTATCTAATTTTAAGGTCATAAACAAGTTAGACACCAAATTAGTGTATGAGACCCCTTGTTTTTGTCCATCCCTTGTTTTTGGGACAAGGGATGCACCTTTGCACAAATATTTGAATGCTAAAGCCTATGAAGGCATCCCCTCTAGCTTTGAACCTTTGCCCTCTTACTAGGAAACACATGCTCTTAACCATTAATAAACAAATTCATAAATTATAGATTAATTGTTTTGTTTGGTGTTTTTTCTCTAACAAGTTTTAGGGTTGACAATAGAAACCACCTTGTAAAAATTAAATTATCAAGGAGTGTCCAAAATTCATATAATCCATTTATCATTAAATGAAATAAATAACATATGCAATATAAAAATTAAAATATTAAAGAAAAATATAAATATACAGCTTCCCTTTTATTATTATTACTAATATATTTTTAAATAGATATTGTAATGTGAATACATATATCTACATAGTTATTTGTATTTTTCTTATCATAAATATATATACAATTATTCAATTTTCAGGACCATATTATATTTTAAAGTGATTTTTTGTTATTACTATTATGTATTTAAATTTATTGCAAAAAAATTTCTTCTTCTTCTTTTTTTTTTAATTTTTTATTTTTCTTTTGAAATTCAAAGTTATACCACATCATCATGAGTTTATAATATTTTTTTAAATCTTTATTATAAAGAATGAAAATTATCTCGATTTCTTTCGTTAAAAAAGAGTGATATCATTTTTTAAATTACACGGTTAAAATATTAAAATATTAAAATAAATTAAATAATTTTATTTTTTTAATGGATGTTTAGAAATCGAATTTATTTTTCTAATAATTTTAGTAAATATTGGTAATAAATAAAATTTAAATCTTAGCTAATAATGATGAGTTCCAATATTGATTTAACAATTTTTTTTTAGTATTTAAAAGAACACTAAAACATTACTAAAATGAAAATTTGTAAACTTTTGTAATTGATTTAAATGTATATTTCATTGATAATGAAGTTGCCATAAAAAGGACAATTAAAAATGGAGAAATTGTTAGGAAATTTTATTAAAACTTAACTGATAATAGGTTGTTGATGAGCCAAAATAAAACATTTGAAAAAATCACAGTTGGTGGCCTTTTAACCCCATCCAAAAATCAGAAAGAAGAATATGACATCTCTACAAGAATTTAGAAAGAAAAATAATTCATAGATTTGGAGGACCTTAGACTCTCTTGATAACGTCAAGTTCTATTAATATTGCGATTTATTTTCCTTATTAACCTTCTTTTCTCCTCTACCTCACTCAAGTCAAGTCAATAAACTAGATTTTCAATTTTCCAAACCAATGAGCAACAATACGTGTTATTGGTTATTTAATACACCAATAGGTATCCCAACAATACCATGATAGTACCTCATGGCATGCCCACCATACATACATGACCTTGATCATGTTTGACAACTCCAGGGTCCCTCGATTTACCGGTCGCTCTGCTCCAGCTTTTTTGGTAGCTTGCTTTACAACTTTGACTCCGGATGTGATCGCAAGTGTTGGAGGATAATACAACTCCATTATAACATTCAATGCTAGCTTCATGCGAAAATTTCAAATGCTATCAACCTACCCAAGATTTCAAACTAAGGGGTTTCCCGCAAGATTTTTGAAATGAAATTTCACTAAACAGTTGCATATAAGATTTTTGAAATGAAATGAACCCATGGTTGGATTGTCATTGAGTTCCTGAATACAATTTTATCCATGATGTCAATTATGTCATTAATCAGTAGAATCTTGGGGCCAAATACAAGAGATCCAAAATGGTGTGATATTGAATGGGTTGCAACAAGCAGGCCATTGCAGATGAACTATTATCCTCCTTGTCCACAACCATTTCGTACAATGGGAATGACCTCTCAGACACACTCTACACTCCTCAACCTCCTTTACTAGGGCCAAGTAAAGGTTTTCATTTTTAGTTGTAGAATGAAAGATGGATTATCGTGCTTGCTATAACCAATTAATTAGTAGTCAATATGGGAGACTTACTACAAGTAATTGTATGATAACGATTTAAGTTGTTGTTTGATGGATTAAATGCTTATATAGATTATGGTGATTGTTGCTACTTGCAGGTGTTGAGTAATGTAAGATGCATAAGTGTTGTTCTTAGGTTGTACCGAATAGAAGAAGCAACATGTTGTTTATTACATATCTATGGGGCCCCCCTTGTATGACAATCATAAGGCATGAGCCAAGGCTGGTAGATTCAGAGCATCCACTATTGTACAAACCACTTATGTGAGGCACAAGAGCAAAGAAGGCTAATAAGGAAATAAAAATATAATATTAACATAACATGACGTTATTAAGAGAGTCTAAGTTCCTCCAAACTCGTGAGTTATTTTTTTTTCTAAATTCTTGTAGAGTTGCCATATTCTTCTTTCCAATTTTTGGATGGTGTTAAAAGACCACCAACAGTGAATCTTTCAAATGTTTTACTTTTGCTCATTAACAAATTATTATCGGTTAAGCTTTAATAAAATCTCCTAACAATTTCCCCAATTTTACTTGTCTTCTTTATTGAAACTTTTTTTTTTTACAAGTAAGAGAGAACCTTCTATTAATCAAAGTAAGTTACATAATATATAGAAAGCTACAGACGGCAAGGCAACAAGGATCCCAAAAAGGAAAAAAGCCTCCAGGCCACCACAACGCTAACTCCAACCTCTCAAACATGCACTACAACATTAGAACAGAGGGTAGCAAACAACTAGCACAAGCAAACCCCGTCGAGGAGGACAAGAAACCGATCCAAAAGTCAGCGTGGAAATTGCAAGAGAGTGGTTTCCCCTCTTCTCAAAGCTCCACACGTCAAACCCCGAAAGGAACCGCGAGCACTGACCAATCAAAGGTAAGGGATCCATGCTCGAGGAGAGGTGGAGTACTGGGCCCATAGAATGGGTATAAAACCTTTGAGTAACCTGCACGAAAAATATTGACCGTTGAGAGAAGCGGCCCGATCCCATGCTCCTCGACGATATCGCACAATTGAGATGCACGGGGGTTAATCGCGCGATGAGAGCGGTTTTCTCTCTCATCTCGACACCATGTGTCATAACCTGAGTGGAATCGCAAGCCCCATCCTCTAAACCAGAAACCGTCCAGAGCCTGCGCGAAAAACCACTTGTGGTTTCGATCACAGACTCACCAAAAGAGGATCGTCTGAGCAATCCCACTGGCCAATCTGCATCCGGCCAAACCGAGCTGACTAAAAGGAGTCTCCATCAGAGACCTGCTGAGCCAAGAGAGTAATGGCAGTCCAATTGTGTCACTGATCGACTCAAATCCTGCATCCATCATCCCTTTGATCGAAACCCAAAGTCGAGTTAGGCGATCTCTTCACCACCCCTATCTCCAGTGTCAGCCCTGTCCATCCACAAACCCCAATCTTCATTTGCCATGGTGACACAGTCCTCTCGTAGCTTTCTTGCCGAAAGTAAATCCCATGGATACCGTGAATCCCTGTCTCCATTGGCCACACCTTCGTTGGCCAACCTATCTGCAAGCATATTAGCCTTCCTCCTAACATGGACAAATCTTATCGTTTTAAGGATTCGTAACTGAGATTGGATACGATGAAACACCTACAGCAGCTTCCAGTGCTTTGACACTTTGTCTGGTGAGCTCCATTTTGAATCTTCTTAGCCGCTTTGATGACCAATTCCGAATCTGCTTCAATTATAACATTCCACAAATTTGTTTCCACAAGGATCTCCATACATTGATCTAGTGCCAAAAGCTCAGCCATGTTATTGGCACCCCTTTCCAGGTGGCCATGGAAAATGTATTTTTATCATCCCCTCTGAATCCCTTATGGAACCCCCAAAGCCAACTTCCCTAGGATTGCCCTTGGAAGCTCCATCAATATTAACTTTCAAGAAGCCCTGCGGGGGGGCTGCCAACCCCGATCCCCAGTGTTAATATTTCTCACATTCTTCTTTATTTCTTGAGGATTGAGGAATTGAAGATTCAGACCGTTAAGAATGTGCACCTCATGAGGAAGAGGAGGGTTTGAAGGGTTTGTTCTCAAAATGCTTCTAACTGTTTCCTTGAGCTGTTTCAAAATCTGATTGATAATAAACAGGGGTTCTCTCGCTTTATCTTTGAAGATCTGCATATTCCGTTCATTCCAAATATTCCAGATGACAAAGCCTAGTGCAAGCATCCAAGCCTTGCTGATGATTTTATTGTCTGAGAAGTTCTTTCTCCAATTCGTTAAAGTGTTGGAAATGTTGAGCCTATCCCTGTCAGTCTGTCTGAAGCTAGAGGCTACCCAATCCCAAATTTTAGCAGAGAAGGAACAAAGATTTAGAAGGCGTTCGATCATTTCCTCGTGTGAGCCACAAAGGTGACATTTGGAGGGTCCAATGAAACCTTTCTTGAGAACTTTATCCCATGTGAGAATTTTCCTTTGATGAACTAGCTAGATAAATAGTTTGACTTTCATCCACTGAGGAGTTTGCCACAATTCTTGCCAAACTTTCTTAGCATTTACAGAGCTCAATCCTGTGATTTTTCTGTTCGGCCTCTTTACGATTATAGTTGCCTTCATTATGATTTCCCCATCTTAATTGGTCAGGTAAGGAGGAGACTAGAATTCTTCTTTGCTCTAAATCCTTGGCTAGAACCTCTGTCATGGCCTTCAAAGGGCTCTCCTCAATATAACTTAGTTTCTTCCATTTCCTCCATTTATCCTTGTCCCTCCCTTGATCCCAGAAATCTTTTACTAGTGAAAGCCCTTTGTTGTTTTTGTCTCTCTTGAGTGCTGCCAATTCATTCCTGATCAAGATGGTTTCCTGTTGCCAGCTGTCCTCCCAGAAGCGAGCCCTATCCCCTACTTTAATTTCTCAAAAATAGTGTTGTTGAACAATACTTCTGTTCTCCCATGCAAGGTTCTAGATGTGTGAGCCTCTAATTTGTCCTGTCATTCTAACATGATCCTGTTCCTGCCAGTGCCTAGCATACTTTTGTGTCCATAGCTTGGCCCAAGGTGCTCTCGGCTCCTTGATCCAATGCCACCAGAGTTTGGTTCCCGAAGCTTGACTTAGAGTTTTCGGATCCTCCAACCCCAAACCACCATGGCTTTTGGGCTTGCAGAGCTTGTCCCAGGCAACAAGAGCCCACTTATTTTTCTTTTCCCCTCTGCCCCACAGGAAGTTTCTTTGAATGATTCTTATTTGTTGCTTAATGAATTGTGGAGCAGGGATATCTACAAACATAAAGATGGGAATGGCCTGCAAAACCACCTGAGTGAGCACCAGTCGCCATGTGAAGTTTAAAGCTTGGCAAGTCTAATTGTTGATCTTGTCCTGAAGTTTTTTTAAATTCGGTTCCCATATTTGCTTACATAGAGGTTTTTCAATAAGAGGTATGCCCAGATATTTGGAGGGCAACTGATCCCTTTGAAAACCAAGAATCCTAGTGATGTTTCTTTGTATAGCAATATTAGTGTTAAAGAAGAAAACTTTGGACTTATTTTGGCTTACCTCAGTGCCTGCCTCCATATTGAAGTTGTTTAAGATCTCTTTGATTGCCCTTGCCTCCTTAACTATTGGTATACCCTACAGCATACTATCATCCACAAATTGTTGATGAGTGTTTGCCTCCCCATCTGGGGTGAGCTTGATTCCCTGAATTCTACCTTCAACATTTTCCATTTTGATTGCCCTGCCCAGCCCTTCCATCATGAGGACAAAGAGGAAGGGATAAAGCGGATCAACTTGTTTGAGCCCTCTAGAAGGTATAAAAGTAGTAGAGGGAGCTCCATTAAGCAGAATGGAGAAACTGGTTGAGATGACTAGTGCCATGACCCATCTTATCCAATTTTGGTTAAAGCCAAAGGCTTTTAGAATAGCTCTTATGTAAGACCAGTTGAGTTTGTCATAGGCCTTCGCCAGGTCCAATTGAATGATCATACCTGATTGCTTGTTGCTTTTGAGAGAGTGAACCACCTCGTATGCTTGGATGATGTTGTTAAGAATCTATCTACCTTCCACATAGCCTTTTTGCTCTTCTAAGATGAGCGAAGGTAGCAGTGGCTTGAGTCTATTAGCTATCACTTTGGAGATAATTTTATACTCCACATTACATAAGGCGATGGGCCTAAATCCCTCCAGAGTCATAACATTCTCCTTTTTGGGGATCAAAGCTATAAAGGTTGCATTCAGAGCTTTCAGAACCTTTTTGTGTTGTCTTGAGTCTTCCACCACCTCAAGAATGTCCTGTTTGACTGTATCCCAGCAGGCTTTGAAGAAATCAACATTAAAACCATCTGGGCCTGGTGCTTTTCCATTCTGCATATCCTTGATCACGTCACTGACCTCCTCTTCCGAGACTAGCTTGTTGAGATTATGGTTGTCCTCCCTTGTGACCAACTTGGGAATGTGCTGAGTAATCTTATCGATGAACCTAGTTCTGTCTTCCATTGGCTCCTTTGCAATGTCAGAGAAGTGTTATACTAGGATCAATTCCATGTCCTTGTGAGTGACAAGCTCAATGCCTTGAGAATCCTTTAGCTTTGTGATTCTGTTGTGTGCCCTGTGGGCCATAGTGGATTTGTGGAAGAATTTAGTATTCCTTTCTCCCTCTTTGATCCATTGAATTCTAGATTTTTGTCTCCAAAATGTTTCCTCTTGTAGGCAACGCTCTTCCCACTCTTTCTGCAGAGAATCAATTAGGTTCCGTCTTTCCTCATTGAAGCCCTTTGTGATGTTGATCTAATTGAAGCCCTCTGTGTGCATATACGGAAACTGGGCATATACCGAAAATGTGCGCATATATAGAAGATGTGGGCATATACGGAAACTGGGCATATACGGAAGATGTGCGCATATACGGAAGATGTGCGCATATACAGAAACTGGGCATATACGGAAGATGTGGGCATATACGGA
>APFE030037448.1:0-40340 GCA_000404065.3 Pinus taeda | reverse complement strand
ATTATAGAAATAATAATAATATTAAATTTATTAATAAAAATTGGGCTGGGTCCTAGGGTCAAAAATAGCCGTTATAGAACCGTTGGAGTCTCTGCACAGTCTATTTAACTTGCTAGGCCAGATCTGTGTCCTCAACTTGTCCTGACGATGAACCACACTAGTTGGTTCGAAACGCGTCGACAAAGGTCATTTATATGTGATTTACGCCGAAGCTATTCTTATAACTATGACAGATCACAGAAGTCTCAATTCTACAATTGTAGTCCTGGACATTGTTGAACGATGTAGAGAAATCTGGGCTGATCAACCTTCTTTGGGTACTGCATTACCACCATACCCCAGTGACTATCTTCATCATCAGGCAGCTTTTATGCTTGGTGCATGATGCGTGTTTGTGGCTAGAGGAGCCCACTCACATGACAAACCACTTGATCCATCGGATCACACAACTGCCCTACTCAGAGGAGGATCTAGCCAATATATCAAAAGGAAAAGGTGGTGAGTTTGCCCTCGTGAAATCTATGAAGAAGAAATTCAAGTTGGAGAAGAAGAAGCAGGGATGTGCCATCTCCAACATTAACAACCCTGCAGTCAAGGTAGCAACACAAATATTAGTAGGGGAGGTGATGCGGAATCGCAGCACAGATTAGGTGCCCATGCCTGTGATTGCATTAGCATCCCAATGCACTGAAGGAGTCCAATTCAACTGCTTGAATTATCTATGCGACAGGTTCCTTGCCAATTTTCACGAGGCACAGGAGTAGGGCAAGACTTTCCACTACATGTGGCTCTTGCTGTTGATTGTGCTGGTGGCATGGGATTTGCTAGATGATAGCCAATTCCCTTCAGTCGCGCTCGACCTTCCAGAGGTAGTGAAGTATGCTTCATTGTGGGCAAATAAGGACTTCCAATGCATAAAATAAAGAAAGATATTTTGGATCTTGATGGAAATGACTATCTGGATGGCGATCAGTTGCAAGCCATAGTTGTCACCCATAGTATACACTAGTTTGCAGAGCTTTGCAGAGTTCAAATCATATTTCCACCATGTATTTATTAGGGCATCGAATGACCCTACAAAGATATCGCATAACTTACCATATTTGGCAACTGATGATGTTATCTTTGCAGTCCTTGAGTCTTGGCTGCTAGAGTGGCGCGTTGCAACAGGCTTTGTGGTTGAAATGGAAAACTCCATCGCATAGCATAAGAAGGAAGAAATGAAACTCAGAATGGTGCAGATGGCTAAGAAGTGCACAAAAGAGGAAGTGGAGGCTCAGACTTAGGCAACATGTGATGCCGCAAAATTGGAAAAACAACAGAAGATAGGTTGAGAAGAGTGCGAAGGATGGAAGTCAACTTCACCCAGGGTTGAGGTAGAAACAGAGGAGCCGAGAGAACAAGGTGGTGCATACCTTCAGATGAGGTCGACCAAAATCAAGCATCAACAACCACAAGGGAAGGCAGTGCCATAGAAGAAAACCAAGGCTTCAAAGACATCCTTCGACCCAATCACCCTCACTGAGGGGGATTTGCATGATATTGGAGAAACGGTGAGGGATGTCATTGTGGTGGCCCTCCAATAATTTGAAGAGAAGTAGCAATTGGTATTAAAGGCTCTCTAGATAGAGCCATAGGAGTTGCAGGCTGACACTCCATAGTCTGGCACAGTTTCCACCAGCCTCACGATCGACACTTCAACTGCCCCGAAGATGTTGTGCACAAGGGTGACCAACACGATACTACTACTAGATGGGGCACTTACTATAGAAAATGAGGCTGATAGGCCCATGGTCAGTAAGTTGAAAGGGGTGGGATTGAATATGGCTGCACTCCCTTAAGAGACACTCCACCTCTTACAGGATGGAGTCACCACGGAACTTAGGGCCTGGGAAAGTCAAGCTCTACAGGTGATGAGTGAGCGGTGCATCAATATCAAGGAGTTGGGCCTGTAATGCAACAAGGGAGTGGAATAGAATAAGAAAATCATGTAGGTAGTGGAGGAAGCCTGCCAAATGGTCCCATAGTTGGACATTCAGGCAGAAGAACCGGTTGAGGCACGCCTCTGAAAGTTGGCCACACGAGTGCACGACACTTGGACAGAGATGGCCAGGATTCAACTGGAGAAGAACTTGCAGAACATAGAATTATAGTTGCGGGCTCAACCTTCAACTCTGCTGAAAGCTAGGGAAAAGCATGCCACCATTGTTACAGCAATAATAACAGTGGTCAACAATGCAGTAGAAGACGGCAAGTGACTTTTTGAACAATCATTTGAGATCCTGTCCACCCTATAGGAGGACCCAAATGTAGAGAAAATAGAGACAGAAGTGCATGAGCTACAAATAAAATATGACGAGGTCAAAGGAATGCGCAGAAGGTCTCCCTTACACAAAGGCTCACATGGATGCAGGAGGCAAAGGCGCTTAAGGAACAGGTGGATGTCGCTCAAAAGAAAGAAGTGGTCATAAAAGCATGCCTACAACCATGGATAGACAAGGCATATATGATCATAGATTCCATTGAAGCAAAGCTTGTGATGCTTCGAGCAACTCAATAGAAGATTTGGGGTAGTATTTCAGTGAAACTAACCAAGCAAAGAGTGGAAGAAGTGCAGTAGGCGGCTCCTCAGTGCGCTGCCAAGGTTGCGGTCATCCAAATGGAGCTGGGAGGTGTTCATGTTAAGATCTCCACACTTGCACAGTGACTTGAGGGTGATTCACGATGTTTGTGTGGGGGCTTGCTGGGCATGGGATCCCCCAAGGGTAGGTTTAGGGCTGAAATCCCATATTTTGGTCAAATTTTGTAATCGAAGTGTAAAGACTCCGCATTTTGTTGTCATGAAGCGCGTAGGTGTTAAAGAGTCATAGGATTGTTCGCCCTTATTTTGGAAATGTAATGTCGAATGTAAAAGATCTACCTATGGTCTTGTTGAAGCCCCGAAAATCGGGTCTACAACAAGGGGGATACCCACCCAGTCCGGACCTTGAAAACAACTATTTTTCCATTTGGGATGGTGGGTCCGACTGGGGATAATGGGACCAGTTTCCCAATTTGTGTGTGTTGATAAGAATTGATATTTTTGTTTTCTAAAGATTTCTAAGTAAAATGCTTTTAATCTAAGTCTAATTTAAAACATGCAATTGTATTCTAATGAACAAAAATATTTAAGTCTAAAACTAAACCGGGATTCAAATTTTTACTTATGCGATCTGAAATAATTTCTAATAGCAATTGGTAATAAAGATCACTCAATCGCTACAAGAAAAGAATTCAATAACAATGAATTGTTTCGTATAAAAAGTTAGCCAAAACAATTGTGAGAAGCATATCGCATAATAAGTTATTCGTACATTAAGCATAAACATAATAGGTATCACCATACAAAAGTGCCAAATGATAACTCAAACATTCAAGCCTTCATATATAAATAACTAAGTATAAAATATTACTTTGACACAAGCATAAATCATTAAAAGATACAAGTAGCATTGATAACAAGTCCTACTCATGAGCTTCAACAATATAGATTTATCTCTTCCTAATTCAATATCTACTAAGAGTACAAAAGTGCATTTCAGTAGTAGACATTAAACAAAAATATCAATAAATCTTGTTCCATTCATTCATGAAAACATCCTCTAAGGGTGCAAAAGTGCATGTTCTGAGGAAATGTTTTTGAAGAATTTCAGGACCCTTCTCTAAATGCATGAGAGGGGTTAAAATACTACTTCCTAAATACTAAAAATAATTTATTACAAAAATATAGGAGGAGGTTTAAATGACCGTCCTCATCTAAGGAAAAAAACAAATCAAAACTACAACTAAAACTGAATCTGGAATTAACTATCTATGTATCTGTTCTCTGTGGTCTCAAGCATTAAGCATTGGCTTAAGGAGCGCCAGTTTGCTGACCTCCGATTTTAGTTTCCCTGTGAAAATAGAATTGGCAAGTGCTGGCACTATCTTCTCAAAAGAGTTTGTAAGGCATTTGAGAGTCATGCATTGATTATGCGGTTTAACTAAGTACTGCTAGTAAGTATCCCAATTCAACTTGGTTAACTTCTTGATGGACTCTATTCTTTCCTCAACGTTTTGTTTCCAGCTCATCTGTAGTTGTTTTGCCTTTGGGAGAAGTCCTAGTGCGGTCTCTGAAATGAGGTTTGCTCTGTGTAGGTTTTCATTAACACAGTCAATAACGTTGTTTGCCATTGTAGCTGCTTCTTCCACTGCCAGGCATCGGGCGCTGAATGGAATCGCTAGGTTTTAGCCAAATCTGCTTACCGCCCAAGGGTGCACCCGATAAATACCATTGGTTTTGGAGCGCGGGTCCCGCCTTTAGTCTTTAGCACTTTTTCCCGTGGTTTTCTGGCTTACATGCGACTGAGGGCTTAGGGGATTTCCTTCTCGAGGGGTTTTACCAAGCGATGCGCGATTAGCACTAAGCACTAATCGCGCATCAAAAGCTACTTCCTTCTCCCGATCTAGGCTTCCTAGGTGCTAGGTTCACCTCCTGCATGGTCTTGATGGGTCTCGGTCAGTGTGATTTGCCCTTTTTCAATGGTTTTCCCCTTACCGACCAGTTCTTGGTGCACTCCGCCAAATCTTCGTTTTCCTTGGTGAACTTCTCTATGAACGATTTGTTGTAGCTTTCTTGCGGCTCTGGTAGATGATACATAATCCTCAAATCTTGCGAAGTGAAGGATCCGATGAGGTCTTGGCTCCGAGACTTGAATCTTTTGTCTGATATATCACCACTCTCCAGTATCCACTTGGCCATGTCTGTGTATGGAAGAATCTTAGATCTTGTTGCTATTCGGTGCAAGAACGAACATGCAAGTTTAGTAGCTAATGCCTCAAATGACCCGCGTAAGTCTGTTGTTTCTTTAACCTCCATAACTCTCAGCTTTTCTTCTTCGAGCAGACTGTACATGCCTTCCCAAGTAGATATGTTGGCATCTCTGTTATAGGTGGTGTCTGTGTATAAGGACATCACCTCTTTGTCCTCAGCAACTGGAGCTTTTCCCTTCTTTCCCATTACGTTCTACACATTGCTACATATATTATTCTGCTTGCTGCTCCTGCAAATTTAAAAGGAAGTAATAATGATAAGAGACAAGGTGACGAGAAAGCTCTTTAATTCTGAAATCTTATCAAATATATCACCCTACGTGAAATAACCTTTAGCTTAGATCTAAATATTATCTCATAAATGACTATCAACTAACCAGTAAATTAACATTAATGCCCATAACTTGGTATCAGATTATGAGAAAAACTTTATTGAATGATGAACCCTGCAGATCTGTAATAAAGCGATTTTGCGATTTGCTTTGCAATATCGCAGATCACAATATCGCTAATCCGTTTTGTCAACAATCATTTATTACCTTATGCGTCTGTGAGATGCGATTTGAGAGATTCCTTATCGCATATCGTTGGATTGGGATATTTTACCTTAGGTGATACTTGCGGCGTATGAAATTCGCAATGTGCAATGAGTCTTTAGGGCATGCGAACTCACATTGCGTTTTTGCAATTTAGAAAGCTTGTTTATATGATATCCTCCATTATCCTTTGCAATGCAATGTCTTATTGTAAAGAGAACGATTTTATTCAAAACTTATCATAAATCCTAAGCTTTAGGGTTTTGCGGGTGTTTTCCTAATTTTATGATAGCATGTTTTATTCAAAGGGAAACATAAGTGCTAGTTTTTTATTTTTTAGAAGGGTCCGCATTTATTTATCTTTATTACTAAAACTAAATAAAAGGGGGGCTGTTGTTGGCCACAATAGGTCTGTAGACCATGGGATTGTATAAATAGAGCTAAGCTCTAAGTAGTTTGATAGCAAGAATACGACGAAGAGGGTCATAGTTGTAGAGCAAGAAGTCTAAGTCTTGGGTTGTAGTGTAGGTAGAGGCTCTGCAACTAAGTGCGCAGAGACCTAGGGTATAAGTATGAGCTGAGTACGTGGACCCCTACAGTTGATTGGGTAGGGCGGTTCAAGTCTATAATCATCCAGAATTATCAATAAAGAGAAGTTTTCTTCAATTTTGTGTCTTTATTTCCTGTTTATGCATCTTCTTATGTTAGGTATGAATTTCACTTATAATGCTTATATGATGTGCGAATGTATGTAACTGTGTTGGTTAAGTGAACACAACTAAGAACATATGTTTACGTGAAGCTAACTAAGATCGGTTAACAAGGTAAGTAAAACACTTAGCCTAGTTTGGAAGATATCGTAGTTCGCTGCCCTATTAGCACGAAAGTCCCTAAGGTGCTGGTTAGGGCTATGCAAAAATCAATTGTACCCTTCCGTGAAGGTACTGAAGAGTGGAACAGAGGGCTAAGAAACCTGTGCGAAGGTAGGTATAACCGGAATAAACCTACATTACATCCATCTCAAGGGTGAAAAAACTTGGTTCTAACATGCCCCCATACTGCTTCGGGTGAGACTTCAATCCGCGCTCTGAGGGCTGATACCGATAGGGCCAGTAGTGTAGGGATTTGTTTGGGTAACTAACGTTGAACCTAGGTTACGCCCCTGAAGCCAGCAATGCTATAATTAAGTACTTGATGAATAAACTTGATTTAAATACCCAGATTATTAGATGGTTACTGTTATTTTAACAATTTGATTTAACTATTATTGATAAGCCTACCAAGGAGAATGTTGTTGCATATTTTTTAACTAGATTGACTTTGCCTACATTGGAGGAAGGAATGGTTGATGGTTAGTTAGCAGATGAACACTTATTCACCATTTCAATTCTCTCTCCATGGTTTACTGACACAGAAAACTACTTGGTGTCTCCATAGTTTCCACCAAATTTGTCCTCCAAGGAAAAGAGCAGAATCATAGTAAAGAGCGCCCCATTCACATGGATTGGGGGCAATCTCTTCAAGATAGGTCTCGATAAAATTATAAGAAGATGTGTCATGGAGGAGGAAGTCATCAACATCTTTCTAGCCTGTCCTGATGGGCCTTGTGGTGGTCACTTTGCAGCCAAAAGAACAACATTCAAGTTACTACAAGCTAGTTATTATTAGCCGACTCTTCACCAAGATGTGAGGAGGTATACAATCCAGTTTGATCTATGCCAAAGGATGGGGAAACCTACCCCAAGGGATGAGATGCCTCTACAACCTCAAGTGACTTTCAAGCCATTTGACAAGTGGGGCATGGATTTCATTAGGCCCATTGACCCTCCATCCTGTAGGTTTTAACCCCATATAGAAATTACCTGCACATGAATTCTAAAACACAAAAAATAAACAATGCGAGAGCATAACACATAAAACACATATACACAGTGATTTCCCCTGGAACCCAAAACTAGGACTACCAGCTTGATTTTTCATTATGTTCCTTTCAATGTTACAATATATATTTATACATGCCAAAGCATCCAATACCATGGACCGAAAACCATCGTGTCCAAAACCATGTGTGAAAATTATGCACGAAACCATAGGTAGGTCCACCCAACCTAATATAAGGTCCCATAGAGTGGGGTTACCTCTACCCCTCAAACCCCCTGTGATCCCCATGGAGTGGGGTTACCTTCTCCCCACAAACAACGGACCCGATAGAGTGGGGTTACCTGCACCCCTCAAACCCTTTGCGATCCCCCCCGCTACGCAATCGGCGCAACGAAGGAGGGGCTTTTCCTCCCTTCTAACCCCCCGATTAACTACACGAGCTAGTCGTGGAAAGAATATAAGACAACCCAACATTCTCCCACTTGTTGTTTTCTTTCCACAGGGGGCCACAAGAGAGCTTAGTCATTTGTTCAGCCCTGCAACACCCATTGTTTCTCTACACCAAGAGAACTTTTCAGAGCTCACACATTTTGTCAATGCATCTGCAGTATTCTTCAAAGTGTCCACCTTTACTAGCAACACCTTTAGTCTTCTATCATATTGCTCACAAAGTGATATTGAACATCAATGTGCTTTGTATTTGAATGATATGCAAGATTCTTTGCCTAGAAAGTTGCACTTTGGCTGTCATAGTCTATCATTATAGCTTCTTGTACTAACCCCATACTTGAACACAATCTTTGCAACCAAACTGCTTCCTTTCTTGCATGAGTGGCTGCCATGTATTCTTCCTCTGTAGTTGATAGTTCCACTACAGATTGTTTCTGACTCATCCAGCAATGCACCTCCAAATAGGTTAAACACATACCCACTTGTAGATCTTCTCTGATCCAGATCTTCAACCTAGTCTACATCAACAAAGCCTCAAATATCCAACACTCTATCCAATCTTGGTCTTCCTTGGTAGCACAAACCATGATCACTAGTGCCACACAAATACCTGAAAACCCACTTCACTACTGTCCAGTGCTCCTTCCCTAGTTTTAAAATAAACCTGCTAAATACTCCCACTACATGTGCAATGTCTAGTCTAGTAGAGACCATTGCATACATGAGGCTACCGACTGCACTTGAATATGGAACATGGGACATGTACTCTTCCTCTTCTTGTGTCTTGGTACATTGTTCAGTAGATAACCTCACACCTATAGGAATAGGAACCTTCACTGATTTACTATCCTACATATTAAACCTCTGCAATATTGTCTAGACATACTTCCTCTGGCTTAACCAATGCTTCCTCTTTTCCTGATCTCTTTTAATTTCCATGCCCAAAATATAGTTTGTAGCACCAATATCTTTCATGTCGAATTCTTACGACAATTGGGTCTTCAAGTCTTGGATAATTTCTTTGTCATTTCTTACCAGCAACATATCATCCACATACAAGAATAGATAAATAACGTGGTCACCAATTAATTTAAAATACATAATGATCTTCCCTGCTTCTGGTGAAGTCAAGTCCCGATATAAATGTATAAAATTTCTGATACCACATACTTGGTGACTGTTTTAACACATACATAGACTTCTTTAACTTGCATACCATTTCTTTCTTACCCTTCACTGCAAAACGTTCAGGTTGCTTCATGTAGATCTCCTCTTCCAGATCCCTGTGAAGAAATCTTGTCTTCACATCCATTTATTCTAGCTCAAAATCAAAAGCAACAACAACAAATAAAAGTAATCTAATAGAAGTTACCTTGGCAACAGGAGAAAAAATATCACCAAAATCAATTCCTGACACCTGGGAATAACCATTTTCTACCAACTGAGCTTTGTATTTATCCACCTTTCCTTCTGCATTTGTCTTCTTCTTGAACACCCATTTGTTGCCAATGGATTTCCTTCTAGGTGACAACTCCACTAGATCCCAAGCCTCACTTTTGTACAAAGATGCCATTTCATCAACCATGGCCTCTTTCTAGAGTTTTCCATCCTCTAAATCTACTGCTTCCTTCATAGTTTTGGGATCATCATCAGTAATAGATAAAGAAAAATTTGAACAGAAAGCATATGGACTATACATTTCTGGCTGCCTTCTTTCTCGAACTAATCTTCTCACAGCCAAAGTTTGTGGATCTTCATCTTCTGATTCTTCCTCTATTATAGAGTCTAATTCTTCCTATTTTAGCTCAAAATCTATCTTCTCAGGTTCCTTTGGTAGGACTTCATGTGTAATAACATCTTTCACCTCTCTGAACAACACATCACAGTTGTACACAACCTTCCTTATTACTGGGTTCCAAAGCTTATAACCCTTTAAACCATCCTTATACCCAATAGAGATGCACTTTTTATATTTACTATCCAACTTGGTTCTTTTCTCCTTTGGAACATGTACATATTCATCAAATCCAAATACCCTCAAAAGTGAAAGAGAAGGTTTCTTACCAGTCCATACCTTTTGTGGAGTCTTATCTTCCAATGCTAATGAAGGTGATACGTTGACCAGGTAACATGCAGTCTCCACCGCCTTTGCACATAATTCTTGTCCTAACCTGGCACCACTGAGCATGCTTCTTTCCCATTCCATCAACATCTTGTTCATTCTTTCTTCAACTCCATTTTTCTGAGGTGTATATGGAGTAGTCTTCTGTCGTGCTATACCACACTTCTTACAGAATTCTTCAATATTCCAAACTACAAAACTCTCCACTGTTATCTGTCCTCAGTACCTTTATCTTATTGTCTGTCTCATTTTCCACTAGAGCCTTAAATTCTTTAAACCTGTCAAAGACTTCAGATTTCTTCTTAAGGAAATATATCCATGTATTCCTTGAGAACTCATGTATAAATGATACATAGTACACAGACATATCCAGTGATGGAACCTTCATAGGTCCAAACACATCACTATGCACAAGTTCTAATATATGTTTTGCCCTCTTACCACCAAAGGGGAAACTCACCCAATTTTGTTTCCCATATACACAATTTTCATAAAAATCAAAATCCAGAGAGCTATTAACCATACCTTCTAGCATACCTTTACCATGAAGTATTGGAAAGCCCTTCTCTCCAATATGTCCAAGCCTTTGATGCCACAACATGGTCTTCTCTCCATATACCACTAGATTTTATGCTCCACTTTTAGGAACCACAAAACTACTGCACCCATCAACAATAGTGCTATCTTGTAGCTTGTAGAAAGTTCCAATCCAAATTCATCAACACTAGTGCTCGATGAATCATCTTGCAGGTATCCTTTTCAAACACTATTTTTACACCTGCATCATGTAGCTTTCCTACAGAAATTAGATTTCTGTCCAATGGAGGAATATGCAAAACACCCAGAAGTGTTCTAACCCTTCCACCTTGCGACTTCAATTTTACTTTTCCGTGACCAACGATTCTAACACATATACACAAAGATCTTTCCCTTAATCCCAAAACTAGGACTACCAGCTTGATTTTTCATTATGTTCCTTTCAATGTTACAATACATATTTATACATGTTGAAGCATCTAATACCATGGACCGAAAACCATCGCATCCAAAACCATGTGCGAAAATCATGCACAAAACCATAGGTAGGTCCGCCTAACCTAATCTAGGGTCTAAAAACAAAATTTTCTAGGGCACTACCCCAGACCCCATAGAGTGGGGTTACCTGAACCCCTCAAACCCCTTGTGATCCCCCCTGCTATGCAATCGGCATAATGAAGGGCGTGCTTCGCCCTCTTTCTAAACCTCTAGTTAACTATGTGGGCTAGTCATGGAAAGAATATAACACAACCCAACACATCCAAACAAAAGAAGTGCATCATTGTGTGCACCAACTAGTTAACAAAATGTTTGAAGCCAAATCCATCAAAGTAGAAACACAAGAAAAAGTGGTGGAATTCTTAAGGGATAATGTGTTTTATTATTTTGGGTACCCTAGAGAATTGCTCACTAATCAAGGCAGTCAATTTACATCTCACATGATTGAAACTCTACTAACCCAACACAAGATCAAGCATAGAACATTCGCCCCTTACCACCCACAAGATCAAGCACAAAACATTCACCCCTTACCACCCACAAGTTAATGGTCAAGTGGAGGTAACCAACGGAGCATTGGATGACATTCTGACCAAGGTGATTAGTAGCAGTAGAAAGGATTTGAAAGATAGATTAGGTGATGCCACTTGGGCCGACAATACCACCTGGAAGACCACCATTGGCTTCACTTCTTATGAGCTGGTCTATGGGAATAAAACCCTACTATCCATTTAATTTGCATACAACACCTTAAGGATGGAAGCACAACTGGATCTGGATATCACCATTGCACAACAAGAAATATTGCTCTAGTTGAATGGGTTAGATGAATTTACGATGTAGGCCTTCCTGCACACAGAGGTGACTCAAGTTCAAAGGAAAATTTTTGCATGAAAAGAATATAAAAGACAAATAGTTTCAAGAAGGTGATTGGGCTTTGCTATATGATTCCTGGTACAAGGATTTTAAAGGAAATTTAAGGACTAGATGGTTAGGGCCTTATGTAATAGAAAAATGTCATGATAATGGTGTTGTGCAGATAAGAACCATCAATGCAGAGGCTATCCCTTTTCTTGCCAATGGGTATAGATTAAAAATCTACAGGAAGCCCTTATCAAAGAAAGAATTCATCAATAACATGAGCAAGACACTGATGGTGGTAGAGCAAGTCTTAGCTTCCTCCCCACCAAGTCCCTAAAAAAGAAGAAAAATAAAAATAAAAATAAAGAGACTTAGGTGAAAGCCTCCATGAAGCACTTGAGTCCCACTGTTGGGTTGAAAACCTCTTGAGGCAGCCCAAGAGTTTAAAAAAAAATGGGAGAAAAATAAAAATATATCTAGGTGAAAACCTCTTTTGAGGCACCCAAGGCAGGAAACTAGGAAGAAAACCTCCCTAGGGGAAGAATAGTTGTTTTTCAAAAAAAAAGAAAAAGAAAAAAAAGAGACAAGATACAAAGGACGACAATTCTGTTTGCAGGTCTACAAGAGGAGGAAAGAAGGACCTACATAAGACATGTTTTAATTCACCCATCTCATATTCCCCATTATCCCCCTTGTCTTCAATCTATAAACCACTCTAGCTCATTTCACACAAATTCTATGTTTTCTACAGGATTCCCTATAATCCTATAGGAGATTCTTGTAGAAATGACAAGAGACCTTGAAAACCACAAGAAGAGAAATCTAAGAGAAAAGTGATGCCACAATCCTATATCTAAATGAAGAAAAACCCATTCACCTCACGACACCACAACAAATACCTTTCATCACCATGTTTCCCATGCATCCATCAAACAAATCAATTCAAAAAATTTAGATTACAAAACAAAAAAAAGGAAGAGAAGAAAAAAAAGAAAAGAGAGAAAAGAAGGAAAGAGGAACCATACCCAAAGGTAGCATCCATCACCTACGATTTGATACCACCCATCTCCACTCATTTCAACAGCCTTTCAACTTCAGTGATCTTAAAATGGGGCACTTAGGCTTCTTATCTAACTTACAAGAACCTCTCCCACTTCCAAAGCTTTAAATATTCCCAAGTCTTATTGATTAACCAATGCGAAATTAAATGTGTGCTTCAACATAAGGTGTATGCTGATGTTTCTTATTAAAATTGTTTATGTGTTGTAATTTAATATGCTCAAACTGATATATAGATGCATATAGCAGTAAATAAAGCAGCAGATATGATGCAGTAGCAAGAAATCACACATAACAACAATATTAATTAGGAGTTCATGAAAAACTCTTGGGCTATGTCTCATGAGCTCTAGTAAACTCAACTAGGCTCTCTAGGATTATGGCAAAGTTATTTTCACAAGCTCTTGGCTCAACTCCACTATTTTACACAAAAAAGGGGTTTAGGGACCATTTTATCCCTGGCTCTTAAATCTCTCAGCTTTCTGGCTCTCGGCTCTAGATCTAGCTCTCAGCTCTAGCTCTGGCTCTTGGCTCTGTCTCTCCATTTTGGCTCTAGCTCTGGCTTTTGGCTCTCTGCTCTGGCGTCTCTAAGCTCTCAGCAATCTGCTAGACCCCCAAGCAACTGTCTCAGCAACCTTCTATTCTTTGGTTTTCCACTTGACCTCCAAGTTACTCCTAGGATCCCTCAACGACCCTGTGCTCTCTACTAATTCTCTGTTTTCGCAACAAGCCCCTTCTGTCTCTAATATTCATGGATTTTAAGCCAATCAATGCTTGTCTATTCATTTTTCCTCTTGGGCTCTCTGGCTCTTGACCTCTATCTGCTCAAATCCCCCTCTGAGGATTAGCAATCATTGCCAAATGCCTTCAGGGAAGGTGGCCACCTATTCTATAATGAAAGGGACCATCGATGCTTAAAATCCCCAGAAACAGTCGTTCCCTATTTACACAGAGAAACATTGTAAAACACAGGAAAAATCCACCAAATCATTATTCATCAGACTTCAAATATCTATGAATCTGCCCTATACTTCTATCGAGTCTGCCTTTTAATCGCTATCGCAAGTCGTAACTACCCTGTTCCGTGGTTTCCCTTTGTATTTTAAAAATACGTGAAAACATTGAAAATATGTCAAAATGGCCTTATGGTGGACTTGAAATGATATATAGTGGCATTTATAAACCCTTTGGGTCTGCATTTATCGTATCGTGTGTATTCCCTTTTTATTTCGTTTATTTAACAAAAATTCAAAATACAAAGGAAAACCCTGTTTTCCGGAACTCAAAATATATTAAATATTGCCTATTACCTTGTTGGGTCTGGCTATCATAGTCACATTTTTTATCACCCCACTCTTTTGTATTATCGTGATGTAATTTTATAATGCGACATGTCGCAATTACATATCGTAACGTCCTGGGGTCTTTCCATATGTCATGGCCGCCGCCACCAATTCGCTGACGCTGATATCGATTTGCCAATCTGATCATCGGCAATCGGCACATCCCATGATCGCAATCACCATGTCCAAGGTCTCAATATCGCATATGGGCCTGTCCTCGACCCGATTGATCAGATCGGTGGATCAAGTTTTTTCCTGCCTCCGCTTAAGTCCTTCCCTTTGCCTTTTTTCGATGCGATTTCCCTTTTTAAGGAATTTTTTTCCATTTTTTTGGGGTTTTTCCTCTTTTTCTAAAGAACACGGGGAATCTTCTTTTTGCAAAAACTTCAGCATCCTAAGTCCATTTTTCCCATTCAAGTTACAGTAGATTCAAAATGAAAAGATCTCTGCAATGGGCTAGTTCCAAGAACTTCCTTGGACTTTCATTTTCCGCTATAAGGAACACTTAGACTTAGGAGGCTATCCAAAATCCATTTGGATCATGCCTTCCCACTAAAAGAACTTTTGGTCTCCAAAAGACTGATATATTGATCTGAACAATAAATGAGAGTAACTCACCCTCTTCTTTTAGCCTCCCTACACTTGCCTTGCATAGTGCCTATGAACCAAAGTTTCTAACCACTTCCCTCCTTGGATGGGCTAGTCTTCCTCGAAAGAGTCGTTTTCCTCCTTGCCTTCCTGTAGAAATTCTAATGAAATGGTCATAGAAGGTAGTTTGAACTTCTCTTCCTTGATCATTGTTCTAAGGTGGCTCAAACAAATGTGAAGTACATCTTCTCCATAAAACTTTCATTTGTACTTGTTTGAAAAGCTATCAACAACAACTGTTAACAACAATAGAAATACAGACAACAACTGGATGGCCTAACCTCCTACTTCAACCAAAGAAATAGATTTCACATCTTGTGAACACCTCCATGTCTTACATCTGCATAAAAATGATGGACTAGAGAATAAGCCCACAAATCATGCCTTTAAAACAAATGAACCTTCAAGTCAAGCATGTGGAAAATACCAGCAAGACTCTTTTTCAAAAGATGAAACACTTCATCATCATCTCCATCTTGGAGACCAAGTTAACTTTCTCTCAAGTCAGCATTACATGCATGCCAAAGCAACCAACCCTTTAGTTAATTACACATACATGTTCAAATACAAGGAAATCATCAACATCCCTGTGTTCATGCATATCAAGCTCATTCATGCATTTCATCCTTCAAATTTCACTTAAGCACACTATACTTTTGAAGCTGAAATGAAACATAATGTTGTAGCAACAAAGTAAGTCTCCTGCTCAACTTTTTCCATTCACCATCTTGGTAGAAACCTGCAACTTGCATCTCATCAACAAAGAAATGCAAATAGATGCATCAATAAACATGCAAACTTAATTGGATAAGAACTCTAACCATTCCTTCCAATCCCATTCAAAGGGACTACCTTTGTGTGCACATGAACATCAAGACGCGAATCATCCTAAGACACATCAATCATGGATTATTCCTTTCCATTTCTACCATCTTCTCTTTCCACATTCTTTAGCTTTGGTGGAAGCATTGTTGGATTCAGAGTCCAACATTTTGTAGCAAGATGTCCTTGCTTATGGCAATAAGTGCACTACATGTGCATCCTCTTGACAGCACAATTTGCCTTGTCTAATGGACTTTTTGTTACTTGCTTCTTTTCCTTCAAAATTTTCCTGTATGTGGCCATTCTCTTCCAACATCTAGAAACATGATGTTATCCAAAACCAAAAAGGATCATTCAATTCTTTTCCCATACTTATGTGGAAATTTACAATGCTTTGCAAAATCAAAAGGAATACGTTTAGAACCAGATTTATACCTGCCTCTTTCACCTTTATTGCCTTCATGAGGATGTGAATTGAGTGAAGAAGTAGCTCCATTTGGAACACCATCAATCTCTTAAAGGGTGTTAGAGTTTCCACAACTCTCTCGTTCCTTTCCTGTAATTCAACTCCTCTTGGAGCTATTTCAGTGGCGTTCATGGTAGCTTTGGAACTCTCTCCATAAGACTGCCCATAGCCAACAGCCAAATACTTAGGCCTTTCCTCAACGATTACTGGTTCAACAATACGTTTCACATGCTTACCCAAGACTTTTCCTTCATAGCCCATCTTGGACATTAGCTTGGAGCCTATGCCTCTAGTATGTTTTTCGAAAGAACCATATCAACATTCTTAGATGAATTTGAAGACAAACTAGAATGGTTTACCTCTTCTTGAAGTTGAGACTTGACCAAGGCTTCTTTGGCAACAAAGAGCTATGACTCCAACTCATGCATCCTTTTCAGGTTCATATTTCCAATATTAAGTTTCCTCTCCATTTCCTTCAATTTGTCAAAAGCCAACTGTGTCTCTTCCTTCATGGAATTCAACTGCTCTCTAAGTATGCTACTCTTCCTTCCTTCCCCACACATTTCTGTCACTTCGTCCATCATAATGAACACGTCTGGATACATATATCCATAAAAAGGTTTTGTGATGCAAGAGGAATTTTAGGACTCACTTGCAGAAGTCACCATTATACCAATGAGTAAGAAAACTTCGAACAATATTACCAAAGAGCTTATTTAAGAAACCTTTTGCAACAAACCTCTTGTGCTTTAAGGATTGCCTTGAGGTCCTTTAGGATAGAAGAATGCCTTCATTCCTTCTTCCTTCTTGTCCTTCTTGGATTGACCTATCAATAGCTTTCCCTTCACCTCTTCAAACTAAAACAATAGTCAGTCTGCAAAACAAGCATACAATCAACCTTTGACTGTTTAAACACCTTTTAGATAAGAAATCTTTGCTCTGTCAACAAAGCATTCTGATACAATCTCCTTTGAAGGTTGGGTTAATCAAATCTTAACCTTTGATACCACCTGATCTAAAAATGTGGCACTTAGGCTTCTTGTCTAACTTACAAGAACCTCTCCCACCTCCAAAGCTTTAAATATTCCCAAGTCTTATTGATTAACCAATGCAAAATTAAATATGTGCTTGAGCATAAGATGTATGTTGGTGTTTGTTATTAAAACTGTTTATGTGTTGTAATTTAATATGCTCAAACTGATATATAGACACATATAGAAGTAAATAAAGAAACAGATACAATGCATCAACAAGCAATCACACATAACAACAATATTAATTAGGAGTTCACCCAAAACTCTTGGGCTATGTCTCTGTGAGCTCTAGTCAACTCAACTAGGCTCTCTAGGATTATGGGAAAGTCCTTTTTACAAGCTCTTGGCTCAACTCCACTCTTTTACACAAAAACAATGGGTTTAGGAACCATTTTATCCCTGGCTCTTGAAGCTCTCGGCTTTCTGGCTCTTGACTCTCGCTCTCGCTCTTTGCTCTGCCTCTGGCTCTTAGCTTGGGTTCTTGGCTCTAGCTCTTGGCTCTGGCTCTATCTTTTGGCTCTAGCTCTGGATTTTGGCTCTCTACTCTGGCTTTTCTAAGCTCTCAGTAGTCTACCTGACCCCCCAGTGACTATCTCAGCAACCTTCTGCTCTCTGGTTTTCCACTTAACCTCCAAGTGAATCCCAGGCTCTCTCAGCTGCCATGCTCTCTTTGCTAATTCTCTATTTTAGCAACAACCCCCTTCTGTCTCTGGCATTCATTGCTTTTAAGCCAATCGGTGCTTGTCTGTTCGTTTTCCCTCTTAGGCTCTCTAGCTTCCGACCTCTGTCTACTCAAATCACCCTCTGAGCGTTAGCAATCATTGTCAAATGCCTTCAGGGATGCTGGCCACCTATTCTGTAATGAAAGGGACCATCAATGCTTGAAATCCGCAGAAATAGTCATTCCCTATTTACATAGAGAAACACTGTAAAACACAGAAAAAATCCACCAAATCACTATTCATCTGACATCAAATATTCATAAATCTACCCGATACTTCTATCGGGTCTTCCTTTTAATAGCCATTGCAAGTCGTAACTGCCTTGTTCCGTGGTTTTCCTTTGTATTTAAAAAATACATGAAAACATTCAAAATATCGCAAAATGGCCTTATGACGAACTTGAAATAATATATAGTGGCATTTATAAACCCCTTGGTTCTGGATTTATTGCATCAGGTGTATTCCCTTTGCATTTCGTTTATTTACCGAAAATTTGAAATACAAAGGAAAACTCTATTTTCCAGAACTCAAAATATATTATATATCGCCTATTACCCCGTCGGGTCCGGCTATCGCAATCGCATTTGCTATAACCCCACTCCTTTGTATTGTCGTGATGCGATTTTGTGATGCGACATGTCACAATTGCATATCACAAAGTCCTGAGGTCTTTCCATATTGCATGGCCTATGCCAATGGTGATTTGCCGACACCGATATCAATTTGCCGATCCGATCATTAGCGATCGACACATAGCATGATTGCAATCGACGTGTCCAGGGTCCTAATATCGCATATGGGCCTGTCCCTGACCTGATTGATCGGATCGATGGATTGGGGTTTCTTCTGCCTCTGCTTAAGTCCTTTCCTTTGCCTTTTTCCAATGCAATTTCCATTTTTAAGGGTTTTTTTTCCATTTTTTTAAGGGATTTTTCCTCTTTTTCTAAAGAGCATAGAGCATCTTCTTTTGTGATAATTTCTGCACCTTAAGTCCATTTTTGCCCATTCAAGTTGCAGTAGATTTAGAATGAAAATATCTTTGCAATGGGGCTAGTTCCAGGAACTTCCTTGGACTTTCATTTTCCTCTGTGAGGAACACTTTGACTTAGGAGTCTATCCAAAATCCATTTTGGATCATTCAAAGATGAGAAAAATGTGAAATTTTAAGGGAGAGGCAGCTACATGATGTTGTGTAAGAGATCCTATAGCAGCCTATCCCACAAAAGAAACCACATAGACTATAACCATATTCAACACATGGACTACAAGGATGAGGAATCTCCTCTAGAGGTTAGCAGAAGGAGGAAGATCACTAGCAACAAGGTCCAACACCTACACATCAAAAGGAACAAGGCATCAAAATAAGAAATACATAGTAAAAATATGTAGATTGAAAAGCACAGCAAAGTGGAACCACTCTCCAGCATGCATGATCAACGAAGAAAAATACCGAGAGGTATGTCATCTTACTAATTCTCTCTCATCAGTACGATATTATCAAAATTGTAGGAATAATGTGAAAGTTCATTTTATAAGTAAAGGTGGCCAATTAACTTGGCCACCTTCAGCCAATTAACTTGGCCACCCTCGGCTAGTCAACGAGAAGAAAAGAGTTAGACCACTCCACACGTGGAGAAGATCAAATCAAAGGAAAAAGGGAATGGATCTAAAAATGGTTAAGTTACAGAGAATAGGAGTGGGAGATGATTACGAGGTAAGGTGAAATGATGGACTGATAGAGGGACCAATGGTCCAAAAGGAGGTGCTCGTATTTGGCCAGCCAGCACACCACCCTACGCAATCATCCATAAATAGAAATGAAACACTGATTCCTATAAAAAGAAAGAAAATGAAACTTTGAGCATTCATTGAATGAAGAGGTCACTCTCGACACTCCTGAAATAGCACCTACAGGATACAATCAACATCTATAGCAAGAAAGAAATCTACAGGAAGCCTACAAGATATAGAGAAATCATCCTATAGAGCTATCAGTGGACACTAAGGGGAGTCAAATCAAGGGTTATCCTCACCAGAACATAGAAAAGAGAGGTAGGAGCCATACCTTCCATATTTTCCATTAAAAAAAAATTCCTCAATTCGATTAGGAATTTGTAGTGCATCTCAGGATAGAAAAGTTATATTGCATGTCACTAAAATTCAATTTCCAAAACATGCTCACCTACTAGAAGTCTTAAACTTTATCCACACAAGCCTCAAGAATTACCAGGAGAAGATGACAAGAGGGTTCAACGGGAGATAACCCACCAACACAACAAGGATCCACCAGCATCCTCTTTTTGTAGAAATTTTTACAAGGCATCAATGGATGGGGTTCTTTGAGAGGATGAGAGGATACGATGATGATGTGGCTAGAGAATTTTCCCTCTCACTCATGCCTTGCAGTAGGACCAATGCAACTACTATGGTGAAGGGTTTATTAGTAGAAATTACCGCTAAGGTTGTAAGCAGAATCACTACACTCCCCTTAGGGTTACCATGATAAGACAAGTCTAATAACACCCTTGCAAAGTAAAGCTTATTTTTGGAAGGAGAAGAGCCAATAGAGGAAAAGGATAGGGTTAGAAGGCAGAGAATTCCATACCCTTGGAATGAAGTCAGTGACCACCTCATCAAATATATTTCATGTGAAGGGAGATACAGTGTAGTGTATGGATACCACTTCAGACTCCACAAAGAACTTAGATTTGGAGAGAACACACCTCCTCATAATAGGTTGAGTATACCCTATTTTATTCTACAATCCATGATAGGCATGAGAATCAAGGTGTAAGAGGGATTATGAGCCTAGGTATTGCAGCACAAATGCTACAACTCCCAAGGCTACCAGCTTTACTTATCAACTTGGGGTTTGTACAAACTTGGAGGTGATAGTTCTATATGCACAAGTAGAAGTGAAGGTACTGCCTGTTATCACTGCTCATCAGGCAAGGGACGCCAAGGGTTCCAAGCCAGATTTCTATAGGGTTAGAAGAGGCTTGATTTTGATGGAAGAAGAGCAAATCTATTCTAAGGGGGAGCTACTCTATTGTAGTAATGAAGAAAACAATCATGTAATGCTAAACTAGCACTAGACCCTAGCTAACCAATTAAACAACTATACTAAGAATAATTACTAGATCAATCACTAATCTAATGCTAATTCTCTAAGTTATAGAAGTAAAAGCATCAAAACTAGACTAAGGGGTAAGCAAAGAAAACTAAGCTAAGTCTATGTTTAAGCGGAAGATTAGTTGAAGATCAAAATTGGTCAAAAGAGGACGTAATGAGAAACAATGCACAAGAGTCGTTGGATCAGGTGGGTGAAAGGAAAATGAATGGCTGATATTAGATCGCATGAGGGTAGGTAGATAGATGGGTGAACAAGGTTAAATAACAGGATGAATGGTGGAGATTATGTCACAGTAGTTGACTATATAGATGAATGAACATGGTTAACAAGAGATAGATAATTGAGATTATATCGTAAAGGCTAAGTCAAGAGATGGATGAGTAGGATTAATCAACAAATGGAAAACAAAGATTAGATTGTGGGTAAAAGAAATATGCATAAATGGTAGTGGGTTTGTAGAAGCGGTAAGTTGTATCTCGTGTTCCCTCAAAACCATAAGCTGTATTTTCAGATTTCACACGATTAGCTTTACCGATCAACATGTAGCATGAAAAAACAACTTTTCTCACATGCTCTCAGTCAGATAACGGTCGTACAAGTGTCCATGTGACATTGCATGACAATCATTGGATCAGGCGGGGCTGATCAATGGTGGAGATCAGCAAAGCTAGTTGGAAATCGAGTGAAGCGACAACCATCTGATCAAGGGACAGATCGATGGTGGAGATTAAAGCGGGAGAAGAAGACATGTGGAAATGACGGAGTGGGTTTAGAGAGTGGTAAGTTGTTTATCACACACCCTCAAAGTTGTAAGCCGTTTTCTAAAATTTTATGTGATTAGTTTCCCTGGGTGACACGTAGCATGGGGAAACCACTCTTATCATAAGCCCTCAGGTGGATAACGATTAGACATAAATCCATGTGATACATGCGATAGCTGTCGAATCTGACAAAGAAGATTGATGGTGGGGATATAAAGTGCATATAGTCAACGTTGAAAATGAATTGGATGGTGATTGGTCGAGTTTTGATGTGTAAGGTAATCTATGGGTAAAAACAATTTAAACGTGAATTAATTGCTTTCACTTAAGTATTTCATGCTGAGGAAGAATGAAAGGGATATGAGGGAGATCAAATGATAGGAAGAGATTGAAGGAGTAGATGATCATGAAAGGAATAAAGTAACAATGTAATGAACCTAATGACTGCGTTAAACAACAAACTCCCTGTAAAAACTAAAACCCTCTGTTTTTGGGGTTGTTGCAGGGTTTCTTCCTCACGTCATTGTCCCAGAGGAAGGAGGTGAGGTCAAGACACCTATGGGAAACCCTGTGGATATTTTCTTTGCTAACCTACTAATTCAATGAAAGCATAAATGAAGCAAACTGAAACACAACTAATCTACTCTAAACTACTGTAATGAGACTGCAACTACTTAAGGAAATGAATAGTTAAACAATAAATCTTTGTAATGGGAAACTACTTAAACAAATAACCAGTTAAACCATGAATCATCTACTCTATACTATGGTGATGAAAATGCAACTACTTAAGCAAATAAACAACTAAACCATGAATTTGTGCTAGTGTTGTAATGGAAATGAACTACTTAAGCAAATGAACAAGAAACCATGAATCTATACTATTGTTGTAATGAAAATGCATCTAATTAAGCAAATGAATAGAAAACAGGAATCTATGCTGGCATAACAATACAATAAAGAGGAGCTTTGGCTGGTAGGGTTAGGCCCTAACCCAAGAGCTTCAGCCCTCTGAGTTAACTCAATGTTGGCTCAAAACAAAATTCATCTCCATTATAAATAAAAAATGGTTAGAAGACTTGTAGCTTGGAAACAAAGTAGATTTCTATAGTGAGAAGTATGAATTCTTGCTAGCTCTTCGTAACAAAAAAAATTGAGGTCCTAAGCTTCTCTACTTATACATCTAAAGTCTCCAAGGACTTCCTTCAAAATTAGGGAGGCACAACTCCCAATTCAATGATAAACTCGTTCTTTCCCTTTCACTAGCTTGGCTATCTTCTAGTAGGGAGGCTTGGCTCCCAGCTCAAGATAAAATCATACTTTCACTTGCTTGGCTGCCTTCTAGTACACATGATTTGGCTTGTTTTGCACTCTCACTTGCTTGGTTGCCTTCTAGTACTCCTGATTTGGCTGTTTGCACCTTCACTTGCTTGGTTTCCTTCTATAAGGGGGGTTGTTTGTACTTTTAGCTGATGGAGGGATATTCGAATGGAGGGCTAGTAAATGAGGATGATTTACCTCTTGTAATTCCTCTCCCTTGTCCCATTCGATTTTTTACCAAGGTCTTTACCATAGGTCCTTGATTTTATCTTTTATCCCTACATTTTCCTTACTTTTATCCTTTATTCCTGCATTACATGCACATTAGACCACAAAGAAAAATATCCAACTCTACTCATCTCATAAACAAAATATAATCAAAAGTATGCAATAAGTTGTGAGAATAGTTGGCTTGACTAAGCTAGGAGGTGAATTAAGGTCAATTAAGGCCCATATAATTACTCAATGATGAGGCTCATCATCACCCCCTACTGGAAGTGTTTCTCATCCTACTTAGCAAACGAAACTAAGCTAAGTCTGTGTTTAAGCGGAAGAGATGTCAGAGATCAAAATTGGTCAAAAGAGGACGTAATGAGAAATAATGCATTAGATTTGTTGGATCAGGTGGATGAAAGGTAAATGAATGGCTCAGATCAGATTTTAGGAGGGTATGTAGATAGATGGACGAATAGGGTTAAGTAACAGGATGAACGATGGAGATTATGCCGCGGCAGTTAAGTGAATAGATGAACGAACATGGTTAACAGAAGATGGATGGCTGAGATTATATCAAGGAGACTAAGTCAAGAGATGGATAGATAAGATTAATTGATAGATGGATAGTGGATATTATATCACGGGCAAAAGAAATATGTAGAAATGGTAGCGGGTTTGTAGAGGTGGTAAGATGTATTTCACGTGCCCTTAAAACCATAAGTTGTATTTTGAGATTTAACGCAATTAGCCTTACTGGGTGACATGTAGCATGAGAAAACCACTTTTCTCACGTTCTCTTGGCCGGCTAACGGTCGTGTAAGTGTCCGCGCGAGATTGGGCGACAACCTTTGGATTAGGTGGGGCTAATCAATGGTGGAGATTGGCCAAGCTAGTTCGCGATTGGGTGAAGCAATAGCCATTAGGTCAAGAGACATATTGACAATGGAGATTAAAGTGGAAGAAGAAAACATGCGGAAATGATAAAGCAGGTTTAGAGGGTGGTAATTTTTTTATCACATGCCCTCAAAGCTGTAAGCAATTTTCTAAAATTTTACACGATTAGCCTCCCCGAGCAACCGAGGAAAGCACTATTATAGTGTGCCTTTGGGCAGATAATGATCAGAAAAAAAATCGATGTGATATCGCACCATAGCCATCATATCAGAAAAGGAAGGTCGGCGATGGGGATTTAAGTGCATAAAGTCATCCTTGAAAATAAATTGGGCAGTGATTGGTCGGGTTTTGCTGTGTAAGGTAATCTATGGATAAAAACCGTTTAAACATTAATTAACTGCTCCCACCTAAGTATTTCATGTTGAGGGAGAATGAAATAGATATGAGGGAGATAAAATGACAAGAAGAGAGTGAAGGAGTAGATGATCATGAAAGGAACCGAGTAACACTATAATGAACCCAGTGACTGCGTTAAACAAAAAACTCCCTCTGAAAAACAAAGACCTGTGTTTTTCAGGTTGCTACAGGGTTTCTTCCTCACGTCATGGTCCCAGAGGGAGGAGATGAGGCTAAGACACCTGTGGGAAACCTTATGGATCTTTTCTTTGCTAACCTGCTAATTGAATGGAAGCATGAATGAAGCAAACTCAAACACAACTAATCTACCGTACACTATTGTAATGAGACTGCAACTACTTAAGCAAATGAATAGTTAAACAATAAACCTTTGTAATGGAAATGTAGCTACTTAAACAAATAGCCAGTTAAACCATGAATAATCTACTCTATACCGTGGTGATGAAAATGCAACTACTTAAGAAAATAAACAACTAAACCATGAAGCTATGCTAGTGTTGTAATGGAAATGAACTACTTAAGCCAATGAACAAGAAACCATGAATCTATACTACTGCTGTAATGAAAATGAATCTAATTAAGAAAATGAACAAAAAACAAGAATCTATGCTAGCATAACAATATAATAAAGAGGAGCTTTGGCTACTAGGGTCAGGCCCTAACCAAAGAGCTTCAGCCCTCTGAGTTAACTCAGTGTTGGCTCAGAACAAAGCTCAAGTTCATTATAAATCAAAAACTGTTACAAGACTTGCATCTTGAAAACAAAGTAGACTTCTATAGTGAGAAGTTTGAATTCTTGCTAACTATTCATAACTAAAAAAACTAAGGTCATAACCCTCTCTACATATACATCTGAAGTCTCCAATGACCTCCTTAAAAATTAGGAAGGCACAACTCCCAATTTAATGATAAACTCATGCTTTCCCTTTCACTAGCTCGGCTGCCTTCTAGTAGGGAGGCTTGGCTCCCAACTCAAGATAAACTTATACTTTCACTTGATTGGCTTCCTTCTAGTACACATGATTTGACTTGTTTTTCCCTCTCATTTGCTTGGATGCCTACTAGTACACGTGATTTGGCTGTTTGCACCTTCACTTGCTTGGCTACCTTCTAGAAGGGGGGATGTTTGTACTTTTAGATGATGGAGGGATATTCGAATGGAGGGGTCATAGAGCTTCAGTTTGAGTTCTGAGTGAGTTCCAACCACTTCCTTGCCTTACTCCTTCCATGAGCTACCTTCCCTAAGCTCCATACCACTGTCCAAATCACTCCTTATGCTTTCAGCCTATTCCTGTAGGAAAATAGGGGGTCTTGTAGGTGAACTACAACATCTTATAGACATCCTATATGAAAACCTATAGTGGCCTATTTTGAGCCGAATTTGTGGCAGATGCATCACGAAAGCTAGGATTAGACCCTTGCTTGCCTCCCAAGCCATTCGATCCATCACACTCATCTCCCTCCACAGATATCCCACCTTCCATGCAACCAACAAGGATTAGAATTCATGTTTCCACAAAAAGGAAAAAGGAAAAAGTTTGTTATTCTTATTCATATGCACAATAGTTAAGTTCTTGTTTAGATCAGATTTCATGCTTAGGTTAGTTAGGATCTCACGTGTTAAATTATAATTATTTTGAAGCAAGGTATATTCACAATTATCTAGATAAGTTGTGTGTTTCAGGCATCTATTTTAGTCTTTCATTATTGCAGTAGGTAGAATTTCAATCCTCTCAATTGAGCCTTTCGTTACTGCAGCAGGTAACATTTCAATCCTCTCGATTAGGGTAAAATTACCCTTTCTCAATTGGTGATAAAACTTCTTCTAATCAACATAAGTCTTGTTTGAGAAACCCTAGTGGTCGATCGTCCCAGCTTAGTAGTGGTAAATACTGGACCCATCACATCTATTTGTGTATACAGCACTATCACCTCCAAGTTTCTACGAACCCCGGGTTAATGAAGTAAAGTTGGTAGCCCCAGGAGTTGCAGCATTCTTGCTGCAATATTGGTGCTCATCACATGGTACCTAGGAAACATAGGCCTAAAGAGAGCCAAATCAAGTGGATCGACGTAGAAGGAGCAATATGAAGCTTCTAAGGAGGGGATGAAGAAGCAAAAAGGGGGAAATATATAATTATGGAAACCATAACACACTAGTGAAAACAGCCTAGCAACCACTACAACATTAATAGATTATTTGTTGGATCAGTTGCAGCAATTAAAATACTTCACCAAGCTCGAGTTGAACTTTGGATATCACTAGGTTTGAGTGAAAGAAGAAGATACTTAGAAATCTGCATTCAAAACTAGACAAAGTTTGTATGAATGTCTAGTAATTCCATTTGGCCTATGCAATACACCAACTACATTTATGAGATTAAGCAATTATGTACCGCACCCTTTTATAGATTCATTTGTTATTATCTATTTGGATGATATACTAGTATATAGTGCTACTTGGGAGGAGCATATGCGACATTTGATGTAGGTGTTAGAAACATTGAAGAAGCAACACCTACTAACAAATCTCTAGAAGTGCGAGTTTGTGCAACAATATTTGGTGTATCTAGCGTAAGTGATCGGTGGTGGAGAGCTAAAGATAGGTCTTTCTAAGATGGAGGCCATCATCAAATGGTCATAGCCTACTTATATTTTTGAGGTCGGGAGTTTCATTGGGGAAATAGAGTACCTGAGGAATTTCATAGTCTCATTTTTAGTGGTAGCAACAACACTCCACACCATAATAGCAAGTGGCAAGAGTTTCTATTGGGGAAAAGTTTAGAAAAGGGCTTTCATTTTGGAAAAATACTGAGAGGGTGAGGGTGAATCAATATTTTAAACACACTTCGACTTTTCAATTTCTTATTATGATTTATGAACGGTAATGTCATTCAGGAAAGTAGTGTATGTATGCAATTGTGAGTAAAGCAAACTGCATATATCCAAAAAATTAATTTATAATTTATTTCATTAATTATTCATCTTTAACCAATGCATCATTACTTGATTATTCATTCATTAAGAAGCAGTAAAGAGCAAATGGATCATCCACACACAAGAAACATACCAACACACATGAACACTGGGATTTTAGGTGGAAATAAATGTGGGAGAAAGCCACAGCTGAACTCATCTATGTCTTATTATAAAGGAAAACATCTTACAATGTTGTACTAGTGTAGGCTAATATTATTACATAGAAACCCACCTACAAAAGGCTACAACCTTCTCTTTTTCTCCAACACCCACTAGAAGGGAGCTCTAACACCTTGATCTCATTTATCAGCTCCTACCAGAAGGGATCTCCTAACCCCCTACACAGGTTCACCAACTACTACTGGAAGGAAGATTTAACTCGCTCACTAAAGTCTCCAATCGTCAACACCTCTTGTGGACCACATTTCATAATGTTTCAACTAGATCCAATTGACTCAAAAAATCAAACCTGGACCCACTTTCACCATGAGGTCAAATACTGAGTAATAATTTTGAAACCTTCTCTAAGTGGTACTATTCTAGTGTCAATCATGTGCCTACTGCAAACTATATGGTTAGGGGTATCCCTCAACCCAGTCCTGATACATCCATTTGGGAACCCCCTTCTCAACCATAATTGAGTCAGATGAGGACCTTTTATCCTAGGGACATCCAAGCATTTAACCCCCATTCCAATACCCCATATGCATCAATCTCCTATATGAATACACCACCACAACTAGGAGGTTATTATCTGATGAATCCAATGTATCTTGTTGAAAACAACTTGATGGGGGGATCTCTTAGTCCTTTGAGTCATCTTACATCACCCTGGTCATACTCCGAGGCATCTACACCTTTGCCATTTCTAGGAACACTTGATATCTCCAATCTATATAAATTGAAAAATCATCCCATTAATCACAACTTGTATTGGTCTCCAATCACACACACGATACCTACCAAAATTCTGAAATTTGAAGGGAAACAAGGGGATGATCTACCTACACATGTCATGAACTACCTTTTATGGTGTGTATCTAACTCCATGGTTGATGAGAATATACAGCTCAGACTGTTGCCCCTCACCCTTATTAGCAATGATGCCAAGTGGTTCATTGAGTTACCATGCACATCAAACAATACCTTTAGTGTCCTGGCAATGGAATTCTCAATGCACTTCCAGCTTCCTATCTATTATGAAACTAGAATGGAATCCATCAGTAATGTACACCAAGACACCTCTACCCACATCTCTATTCATATCCATGAATGGTTACGCAGGCAGAGGTTTTTCAAAGCACCCATTCTGGATTACCTGTTAGTAGTTGGTTTTGCAAGTCACCTCTTCCCCAAATTTCCAAGGACATTTCCGTAGGTGGTGCAGTGATGGAAGACCAATATATTTGTCATTCCCAACATTTAGTTTTGTTCTACTCTTAGTATGACACAATATATGATGTAATCCCCCATGCCCGTAGAAATTCCAATGCTCCCGCTACTCAGCAACCCAGTGTGGACATTGATGGCCTCATCAGCATTACCTCTAGGGTTTCTGTAAAATAAATCATCAGGAAATATTCCCAGTTATCTTCTGATCCCACTCCTACTTCCTAATTGATTTCTCTTCCAACCCCTATGATAAAATCTGTGTAATCTACGCCAAAACCCAGTGGTAAGAACAAGAAGAATATGAAAAACAGCTCTTCTCCTAAGGAGTAGCTTGCTACACAGAACAACCCCCAAAAAAAATATTTTTCCAAATCTAATACTAGGAAGGAAAAAACTATCAAGTTCCCTTACAATATCTGTGTGGAGGATCACATGAATTACAAATGTGCTTGCCTTCAAGAATTCATAGACCTTCTTACTCAAAAGGACACTAGTCGGACCCCCATGTTCCTCAACAACACTTTCTCTTCTTATTAGTAGAAACACCTTACATTGAACCTACTGTAATATCTCGCAAGGGGGAATGAATGTTCACATCCTCCTTCCTTAGGTGAACGATCATCAACTGCTTACAACTTTGAAATGGTTGATCTACAAATGTGAGCCAAAATTTATGGAACTCTAGTCACTAATGCTCAAGACGTTGCCTCAAGTTCGAAGCCACCACTGCCTAATGATATTCATATCAAAAGGCTTGTCATTGACCTTGTGATTCATCCCCCCAAAGGGACACTTCATCACACGAAACACAATAACTCCACACGTGTTTCCCAAAACTATAGTATTGTAGAAGATTTGGTGCAGGCACAGTCAGCCATGTCTCCCCTCAAAGTATTACAAAACTATCCTGCACAAAAAAATTATTTTCTTTCAACAATTGGTGGAATTGACCCTCATGATTCCATGCTACCAATTTTTGACGTGGAAAAAAGTAACCCTCACCTTTCCCACCATCTTTCATTTCAGGTGCAGTTTATATCAAAAGGAAAAGCTATCCATCGAATGATCATGGACAAAGGTGCTTTGACTTGCATAATGTCCATTTCATGTTGGCTTTCCCATGGTTCTCCCACTCTTACACTGCCACTGAATTCCCTCTAAGAATTCGATGGCCACACTTTCATCCCAAAAGGATACCTTTCTAACTACCCCATCACTTTGAGCGAGAAAATGCTAACGACGAATATTGAAGTCGTAGATCATCCTCTCAACTATAATCTTCTTTTGGGTCGTAGTTGGACTTATGCCATGACTGCAATTGTTTCCTCTATCTTTTAAATCATCCTCTTCCCTTTGGAGGGGAAAATAGTCACAGTGGACCAACTATCCTTCAGTGCCCTAGATTACTCCCAGTTACCTAACAAAACCATGCCCTTAGTGGGTGGTATACATGAATCCTATGTAAGCGTAGGTACCGGTCATTTCAAGGGTTCCTCCCTTTTTGGTTTTTTTCCTCTCCCACCACTTGAGGTTCCACAGATAGTTTCTATGGTATCTAACATTCCTGATGACCCTACCGATCCCTAGATCATCCTGGCGCCTTCAAACATTAATTTTTATGGAGAGAAAATACGGCTTTCACCAGTTGCATTGGCTTATCAAGACATTCAATCTGCATATGATTTTGTCACTGCTTTTGTTACGAACAATTGTACCACTTCCTCTCCCATCACCACTCCTTCTTACGATATCCTCAATGAAGTCCTACCCTTGTATGAATTTATTCAAGATATCATGTCTTTAAAAGAGTGACCTTGGGAAAATTTTCATCACTGCACTTCGATATCTGATTCAGGCGTGAAACCTCTTCAAATCCTACCTTTTGAAAAACTTGAGATTATTACTTCGGCTTATATGACTATCCAAACTATGGATTCAGAAGGTAACATGGAAAGTATTTCAAACACTATGCTCATCAATATCTCAGTCAAAATAGGTATCATAGAAAACAATTAGATTGGAACTGACTGCTATCCTAAGGTAATTGCGAGCGTCACCTACCTTTCTAAGGAATTTTGTGATGTATTCACTTGGTCTTACAAGGAAATGACCAACATAGATCCTTATATTGTCGAGCGTGCAATCAAAATATATGACAAAGCCAGGCCTATCCAGAAAATATTTCGACTAGTCTACCCCTGCAAAGCTGCAACTATCAAGGCTGAAGTCGAAAAACTGTTAAGTGTTGGTTTAATCTACCTTATTCCCTTGACTGAATGGGTTTCTATTATATTTATTGTAGATAAAAAACAAGGTACCTTCCACATCTATGTTGACTACCCCGATTTGAATGTTGCATGTCTAAAAGACAACTATCCATCTTTGTTCATTGATAAAAAAATTGACGCTTGTGTTAGTTGTGAATCCTTTTGCTTCATGGATCCTTCATCTATCCTTAGGGCACATTTGTGTATCGGAAGATCCCATTCGGTCTCAAGAATGAAGGTGCAACCTTTAAGATGGCTATGGAATATGCCTTTCACAATATCAGACATATTTTTCAAGCTTACTTGGATGATCTTCCATCTCATTCTATGAACTGAGCCCAACACGTAGCTCATCTTCGAGAAATATTTCTTTGGTGTAGGTTCTATAACGTCCATATGAATCCACATAAGTGTTTATTTATTTTCGAATATAGTCACCTTCTTGGTTCCATTGTCTCTAAACATGGGATACGGGTTCGTCCTGATAAGGTAAAGTTGATTAATTAATTTCCCACACCACAATCAATCCTACAATGCCAAATTTTGGAAGGGAAGAAAACTTCTTACGTCATTTCATCATGAATTATGCAAAATTAACGAAATTATTTATTCACCTACTAAATAAATGAGTATCATACTTGTGGGATGATCAAGCTCAATGGTCATTTAATTCCTTGAAACATGCACTCATATCAACCCCACAACTTGGTCCTTGTGACTATTCACGCAACATTATTTTATACCTGGCAGCCTCACCATAATCCACTGGCATGGTTCTGGTTCAAAATTACGATGATCACAGTTAGCATGTGGTTACTATCTCTCAAAAGGCCTTGTTGGGCCCAAACTCTAGTATTCCCATGTGGAGAAACTATTCTTGGTAGTTGTTTTTGTTGTCAATCACTTTCGACACTACATCTTACTGTGACAAACTATTCTCATTGCTCTGTAGAATCCCATGAGACACATTCTACCTCACCAAATTATTGGAGGAAAATATTCCAAATGGATTGTGATCCTCCAACAATTTGATCTTGTTTTTGCCACTCCCAAGGCTAAAAAATCCCTAGTCTTCATTGAATTTTTGTTAGAACTTCCCAAAGTTGACCCAGATGAATTAGCCCATGACCGTATGCCTGATGAATTCTTTTATCTGGTTGAATCTATAGACCCTTGGTAGAAATAGATTCTTGTCTACCTCCAAACACAACGTTTTTTCCCATACCTATCTCAAGACGACCATCGTCGCACCTGCTACCAAGCTAAGAACTACTTAGTGTTGAATGATACTCTATATCATCATGGCACAAACTTAGTTGTTTGACATTGTCTTACAAATCCTAAGGTGAAACATGTTCTTAATGACTACCATGCTAGGGTGGTCATATTTATGGCATGGCTACCGCCAAAAAAAAAATTGTGCATAGGATACTACTGCCCAACCCTGTTTAAACATTGTAATACTACAGTCTAGTAGTGTCATCCTTGTTAAATCTACACAAAGAAAATATGTGTGGCCCCTGCCCATCTTCACCCGGTTATTTCCATCACCCCCTTTTCTAAATGTGGCATTGACTTCATCACTTGTAATCCCACTTCCTCTGACAGTCATATCTACATTGTTTTCGTTGTAGACTAATTCAGTGAAGCCATTCCAATTTTTTAGGATGATGGAAAAATTACTTCTCTCTTCCTGTTTAATCAGGTAACATTTTTTTTCAGTGTAACCCACACAATCATTACAGACCATGGCTTCCAATTTTAGAATGATATGATGTCTAAATTAACATATTTCCTTTTTTCAGTAAGAAAGTTCTTCCTCCTACTACCTACAGGCCAATGGCTAGGTGGAAACCATTAATGGCATTCTTAAGACCATGATCTGTCGGTTAGTGAGCAATCATAAAACCTATTGGAATTGAATGTTATATCCTCCTCTTTTTGCATACCGAACTTCAATAAAAACTATTACAAGCTTCATGCCATTTCAGCTTGTCTATGGCCTAGAAGCAGTTCTTCATATCAAGCACCAGATTCCCTCCCTCAAAGTAGATGTTGAACTCCTGCCTGACACTACCACCGAAGAAGAGTGCTTACTATCACTAAATCACCTGGATGAGACTCGTCAAGATACCACATTGGCTCTTGAAGGACATAACTGATGATTCAAAGCTTAATATGAAAAACATGTCAGTTCTTAATGTTACTAAAAGGGCAACCTCGTTTTACCTTACGACCAGAAGCACGATCTCTTGGGGGTAGGAACACTTCAACCATTATGGGTCAGTCCATATGTCATTACTAAGGTTATTTCTAAAGGCACCTATGAACTTTAGGACTATAATGCAATCCTACTCCTTAAGCCCCATAATGGTCTCTATCCGAAAAAGTATTTCTCCTAGTGTCCTACTATGCATCTTCCTTGTAATTTTATCGATATAAGTTTTTTTTCTTTTGGTGTGCTTGGATATTTTTGGCTTTTCAATGGATATTTGTCTCATATACATCTCTTTTTGCACATATGTCTTCATCACCTTTTCCATATGTTGGATACGTGGATGGTGCTAGTCATCAGACATGGCACATTACATCAACTTCTTACATTATTTATACATCTGAATCACAACTATTAGTTCAGGAGAGATTTTGTTGGTTCTGCCACCAATAATATTGCTGAGTACATTTCTGTTATTGCACTCCTTACTAAAGCTACATCTCATGACATCTCCAATCTGGTGGTTAGGTTAGACTCTCAGCTTCTTGTTATACAATTGACTAATCATTATCACACTCACAATCCAATATTGTTACGTTACCTTTTAAGGGTAAAACTCTTAGAACATCAATTCGAGTTTATTATTTATGAATACATTACTAAAGAATCTAATGCAGTAGTTGATTTGTTGGAAAATTATGTATTCGATTGGAATCTATTACATTCTTTATAGTTACATGCATGAGTGTAAAATTTTCATAATAAAAATTTACCAAAAACACAAAATACACACACCATTAAATTACCAAAAAATATTTGTAGATATATATATATATATATATAATATATATATATATAATATATATATATTATATATCAAAAATTCCCAAAACTGGTTGTTTAATAAAAACATGGCTTTGCTAAGCCTCGCTCTGACACCTATTGGCCATACTCTACTCTTTTTGAGCATGCTGATCATGGTAACAAATCACTACTCTATATAACCTCCTCATAGGCACCAAAAGCCGCTCCAGCACACGCACTATGTGTCACTTCATGTGGATAGGTATCTCTCTCATGGGAAGAGGTAGCACACCCACTCTGTTTCACTTCATGTGGATAGGTATCTCTCTCATGGGAAGAGGTGGCACACCCATGCTCAACCCTTTGATGTTCCTAGAAACCTCGCATAGACTTTGTGTGTCATCTCCCTCTTTAGAGGCTAGCACATCCTCTGCTGTTGCTCCAGCCATAGGTAGTTGATCACCTCGAGACAGACACACATGACAAGCTAGTTCCACACATATGTCAAGCAAATAGTTCATGTCAATTTTTTTCACCCATAAATATAAAAATTGCATAAAATTCCAAAGAAGAAAACAATTTTCACTTTAATTTGTCCTCGTACCTAGTGGCCGCCATTGAGTGCCAGTTGGAAATATTAGTTCTGTATCCCCCGTATGGTTTATGCTAGCATACGAATAATCATTAATCATCAGGATGTAGCTATTGAGCCACTCAAAGAAGTCATCCTCAAAGAAATTTCCAATTGGTCCCCCTCTTGTACGAGGCATTGGAGCTACACATTTCTCTTATCTAGGTTGCCTGAGACTGACTATACGAAGACTCATGTGAGGGCTCATCACAGGCACCCTTTCTAGTATGAAGGATACGATGGAAGTGCCATACCCAAGTTCTCTTTGAGCTTGAGTCTTACACACTTTCAACTCTACTTTCACCTAACAGAGGACTCCCTCACACTAGTTGAACACTTGCGGTTGCAAGCAATCCAATACAAGTAGAAACTAGGCATTTGTAGCCACATGTTGAATCTTGGATCCTGCCAGGCACACGATCATCCATAGAATAGACCTCATCGGTCTTGTTCTTAGCTGCTCTATTGTAAGTTTTTTTCTCACTAGCCTACTACCTTCACTGTGATATGTCCAGTTCAACTCCACGGTGGTCGTCATATCTTCTCTCCCTCCTGTCACATTTACTCGTGCACCTCTGCATGATAAACTAGTGAGGAAATATATGTCATCTCATTCTATAAAGAGATCATGATCCCCAATCATGAAAAATCCATGTTTTTCATCCCACTATTGGATAATCAAGCTTAAGAGATCCTCCTGACTTTTCATCGGGTCAAGTCTAGTATACTTTAGCATCCCACATCGTTTCGAAGTTGCCAAAAATGTTGGATCATTCAACTTTTGTAGTTCCTTGACATCATGGTCTCTTTCTCCATAAAGAATCATCTTGTAAGCCTAATCCCTGCATAACACAACCCTTAAATCAGTTTTTAGCTGGCATAAAACCCTAGGAAATTAAGAAAATCAAGTTGTGCTTGTGCTCAGTTGGCTAACATGGCCCTCCTATGCTCCCGGGTCATGCTAACAATCTTCCTTTCCACGAGAAAGGTATTTAACGCACCCCATGAACTGGGAAACTACATTATTTTGAAAACCACCTAGGGCTTTCTAAAAATGCTAAATTTCCAAGAAACCAACATGAATTAAGTATTTAAATGGAAGATAAGGATCAAGCCACCTACCTGGAACTGAAAGAACGTCAAATGGTTTCTTGGATTTCTTGCAATTGCTCGGGAAAGTTCTACTCCTTTTCCTCTCTAGACCACTCTCACAAACTTCAAACAGTGAAAATGAGGGCCTGTCATGCTTCTGATAGTCACTCTGGAGGTATGAATCACTTTAGTTAATCGTTGAAATTGAATCTATTCATTCCTATCTTGTTTGAAGATGCACCATATTGCTATTCTGTGAAATTTTACTTATGATCTAATGATCTTTTAGTGTATTTATGTAGAGTTGACCAAGTTACACTCTATATGAGAACATTATTTTTGGGACTTTTTCTCACTCTTAAACTGAAAAGCCCCTGAGTTACCTTCTTCATGCTTGTAAAACTCCTATGAAGAAGACCTTAGAAATTCATTTTATGTCTTTTTCTCTCTCCTTAAACTAAAAAAATATATATGAAGTTTTCTTCATCTGACTCATTAAAATTTGATGAAGATCTATCGAGTTTTTCTTTGTATGAATCGTTAAAATTTCATGAATAATATTGAGTTCACTTTGTCTCCTCGTACTCATAACAAGATTAGGTAGATGGCTATTGAGCATACGTTTATCACTTTATTCAGACTCAATGGACTAAATTACGGAAAAGGAATTGTGGTGAGTATACTATTAACCCCTTTGCACACTCGATCATCAACCATGACAGAGGTACCCCTTGGAGTTGTATTTATGATCTTCTTAGACTCTCTAAATATGAAAAAACCACCAGCTTTCCACATCTAGATTCGTTAAACTTAACCAGATGGGGAAACAATAGACAAAATAGCGGCTCAATATCTATAATTTGAAGGATCTTTTGGCAGTAGTCCATCCCTTGAACATGGTACCCCCTTAGTAAAGCTATTTTTCAGATTCTCACATGACCTTACCATCCTATGAGTTTAAACTTCATACTCTGACATCCTGCATCCTTTTATCCTAACACTCTTTGGTGTTCAGGAGCCTGAGCTTCCTAGTAACCTTGATGTGGTGCCTTCTATTGTTTAAGAGAATCCTCTACTCTCTGCTTCCTGTATCAACCATACCATCATATGCCTCAAATCTCACTCTGTCTATTTGTCCCATTGCTCTAATTTATCTCCAAACAATCATTCTTGTCTCGTTTCATGTCAACTGATGTAGGACACCTTATTTCCTACCTTTGATAGTTCTCTTCCTATTGACTTCAACATCATATCTAGGAAGCAGATCCAGAAACATATCAGTGCTGTGGAACTTTTTTCCCATAGTGGTAGGTTACCCTACGTTTGATTGGGGGTTTTTATTATTTTCTTTGAGTTGAACGATTCTACGAGTGTTCGATGAAAACAAAATTTTCACACTCACTAGTTTCTAATGGAAATCTTAGAGACCATCATCCTTACCAGTGGCCATCCTCGCATTTGTTAACAATTTTCATCATTGTCTAGTAATCATTTGCTTGAATTCAACTCCTTCATTCACATGTGCATAAATATGTCGTTTAGAGAGGCAGCGACCAAGACCTTGGGTAGAGGCTTACATCACTTAGCCTTGTTTCCTCTCACAAGCTATGTATTTTGTTTTTAGAGAAAACTATTTAGATTGATCATACTATGACACAACTTTCACATTGTGCCTATCGATTGACATGACAATCATACCTCTTCGGAGAATCACTATGATATAGCTATTGAGCATGGGAATGCCCGACTCAAGACATCTTTATATATTCCTGACACATGTTGTTGTTTTTAGGTATGTTGTTGTGTTGAAGCTCCAATCTTCTCTCTCTATTATATAAATTATTTCAGCCATTATCTCCATCTCTAATGTCACACTTTAGGGGACATCTATTTTGTTGGATACCTATACCAATAGGTTTCATATTTCATGATTGGCAAATTCAAAATGCCAAATATGCTCTTCTTTGCTGATACAAAGATCCCATATTTCCAAGACAAGGCAAGGTGTGTACATGCCTTCATGTTTACTAAATTTTGATGGATGGTCCAACAGTCTAATCTGGATCATGCCATGTTTCAATTTTCTGTTGTAGAGTAGAGAAAGAATTCTGTCCAAACTGTTAAATCTTGGCAGACCAATAGTTAGGTAGAGAAAACTAAGGCTCCCAACTGCTTAATCTGGGGCCTAGGAAGCAATAAGGGTAGTGCTAGATAGGCAATCAAAAGAAAAAGCCAGTAGAAAAGAAAAGGCACATAAGGGTCTGCAAGTCCAAGTGCACCCTCCAAGAAGAAACAAAAAATGTTAGGCAAGTAGATGGGTAGGTAGATGGGGCTGCAGAAGTGGTGTTCCTTTCAAACTCAATCTTGCTGGTCAATACAAGGAAAGAAACACAATGAAGCATGTCTAACTTCCCTTTTTTCCTTGTTTTACACTCATTTCTAACATCCCTTGACCAGTTGTGTTTATGAAAGAATTCAAGGTTTTATGTTGGTCCTTGTTTCCTTTAAAAGCCACATCTCTTGTGCAAAATTCTTTTCATTTTGATCTACTCCATAAGCTAAGTTGTTTTCAAATAAACTTAGTGATATCACTCCTCATTCACCCTCTCCCTCCATATTAACCCTTAACTTCTATTATCTAATTCCCTATGTCACCCTTTCCCTACTATTATAACACCATGGTGTATAAACCCCAAACATTCTATAAATATCCCCCCCCTGGGCATTATAGCCATATGATTCACTACTAGGGAATTAAATTGACATCTGGTTAGTTTAAGAACCCAAGCCTTACCTCTTTATCTCCCTCAGAATTCATTTACCCATTCAACCCTTCATTTTGCCTAAGAAACCTTGGAAAAAACCCATTTTCACCCTTAAACCCGCTCTAAGGGCAAAAATACCTTGAAAACCAACATTTTCGCCTTATCCTAAGTTTGGGGCTTATGTGCGTGTTTATACAAAATTACATCAAAAACCCACTTATCCTAAGTTTGTTAAGCTGCGCGCGATTTTACAAAGAAATTTCATGAAAAAACCCACTTTTCCTATGTTTTTGTGATGTGCGCGCCTTTATAAAAACACATTAGAAAACCATGCAATTCGCAAATATTTCTAAGGGTCCCGTCGGGCACAAATCCCGTGAAAAATAATTTTTAAATGCCCGCCTGATGCCGTATCGTCTGGACAGCTTATTGGCCCGTCGACCGTCTGATCGGGTGCTTTTCATCCGATGGTTGACGTGGATATCGGACCGGCCCCGGCGTCCGAAAGATATCGTCTGATATCTGTCATAGGCTGATGTCAGGGCTTGGCCACGCGTTGCCCCCACAGCGTATCGGAGCCCCCTCTGATAGATTCCCTTCCGTATCATAAGCGGTGCGATATGATACTGTTGTGGTTTCCGGTTTTCCGCCAATCTGCCTGCCAGCATCATTGCCACGTCACTGCCTGTGTCATCGCCGTGTCCGCGCCCCCGTCCACCATTGCTCCACTTGTCCGTCACGTCACCACCCCCGTGGACCACTCATAAGCTGCCACGTCACCTGATGACCTCATCCGACCTTGACCCACTCGATGATGTCATGCTGACGTCATCCGAAAAAGGTGCGAATGTCCCAAAAATCCATATTTTTGCCAAATTTTCGCGTTTTTTGCACTTTTTGCAAAAACTGTTGTTGTGCCTTCTGCATGCATTTTACGTCCAAATTTGCACCAGCCAGCTGAATTTGACCTGGAGACCTTCGGCGTGCCTACCCACCTGCATTTGTGACCTGGACCATCAAATCTACCAGGTACTTATCCCTGCAAATCTTCTCTGCGCCTGGTTTTGTCTGCAATAGCTGAAAATTCACTTAAGCCACTGAAAAACGCATAATTCACCGGCAAAATCCCTGCACCCAGTTCCCATTGGAAATTGAATGGTCGAAATTCACTAGCTGAGCCTGGTTTAACAAAAACTTTCACTAAAACCTGCATCCCGTTCACGCAGTCATGAACAAGAAACCCGAAACTTACACCTAATTATTGTGAAAGGTCTGTTAAAGACAAGTATTTGCCTTCTCAAGTGACTGTGTGCAGTATTTAAATTGTTGCAAGTTCACCCTATCATCCTCTGTTTCTCAATTCACCTCTTTGTCCAAGCAATACTCTTTTCTATTGCCCAGCCTAGTAACATCAGTTTACATACAAAACAGAGTTCTTAAGTAACCATGGAGACTCCAGTAGCACCTATGGCCCTCAATTTTGCCCCTTTGAATGCCCCTCAGAGAGAATTGGAGTGGCAGCCTTTAGCAGACTTGGATTATCAAATCTCAGAGGACTCCCTAACACATAGCAGGTTCGACCTCCACCTGCTAAATGAATTAAAGGCCAAGCATGTAGCTGGAA
>APFE030037446.1:0-46786 GCA_000404065.3 Pinus taeda | reverse complement strand
TTAGAGAAAGGTCCAGAAATTTGTCAAAAACTTGTCCTCGGAACATGCACTTCTGCACCCTGAGAGGAGGTTTTGATGAATGGATGGATCGAGATTTATTAATGTTTGCATTTGATGTCTGCTACTGATGTTGCACTTTTGTACTCTTAGTAGATGTTAGAACAAGTAGAGATAAATCGTTTTTTTGCTTGAAGTTTATGAGTAGGATTAGTCATAAATGGTACTTTTATCTCTTGGCCATTTCTGCTTATATTCTTAAAGTGATTTATAGTTTTCAGTTGTTTATATGTTATTGCATGAATGTATGAGTTACCATTTGGCACTTCTGTACGGTGGAGTCATTTATTTATGTCTGATATATGAATAACTTCTTATGCGATATGTTGTTCACAACTGTTTTGCCTAACTTCTTATGCAAAGTGGTTTATCTTAATTGAGTTCTATTCATATAATAGCTGAATGATCTTTATTACCATTTATTGTTTGAAATATCTTTAGATCGCATAATAGAAGATATACACCCCGGGTTAGCGTAGATTAGATGTGTTGTTTCTCATTAGATTACAATAGCGTAGAGTTAGTTTAAGAATCTGAATTAAATTAGCTTTAAGTACTCTTAGATCAGCTTCATCCAAATCTACACACACACACACACCCTTAGATTGGGAAACTGGTCCCATTATCCCCAGTCGGACTTGCTATACCAAACGGATAAGGAGCTGCCAACCAAGGTCCGGACCGAGTGGGTATCCCCCTTGTTGTCAACCCGATTTTCGGGGCTTCAACATATTTGGTGCTAGGAGGGCCGCAAACTATGAATGACACCTAAATCAAAATCTAAATACCATTCTGAGAGTAAATCACCCTCATCAACTCCTCCGACTTCCCCAGTACATTTCAATCTAGAGTCAGAAGTCGCTCGAGTATTAACCGCTGCTACATACCCTAATATTTCAGACCAATCTACCATTGAACCCCCTGAAGTTCAAACTCTGATTCACAAACTCCAGGAATTTTCTATTTTTACACTGAGGTCTGATAAATCTCAAAGCAGCGTGACTTCGTAGTACAATCCTGCTCATCCCCTGACTAGATTAAAGAGCGAAAAATTTGACATCCAACCAACTGAATTCCCTCTCCCCACCAGGAAAAGAGCAAGGAAAACACCACAACAGTCTGATAGTGAGACTCTTTCATCTACATCGTCCATTTCAACTCCCTCACCGCGAAGTCAGCCACCCACATCTTCATTCCAAACCACTCATCCACCTTCCACAACCCCTCTTATTTGATCATCTATGATCATAATATCTTCATCTTCCCAGCCTCAAGGATCATCCTCTGCACTTTCATTTACTAGCAACTCAACAATGGCCCAGTCTCCATGGAACAATCCTGGAGCAGTTTTAATGCCTCCACCCCTGAGCCAAATACCAGCCCATCCTGAGAAATGGCTACCCAAATTCAATCCAGAAGCAGGCATGCTAGCTGAAGAGCACATTAACAATTTTATGCTTTCTATCAATCTCAACGGAGTTACCAACAAGGATGCTGTTGTCCGGATTTTTCCATATACAATGCAAGGAACAGCTGGGTCATGGTACTTTTCATTACCCTCCGGGTCTATCACAAGTTGGGACATTTTTCAAAATCAATTCCTCACCAAGTTTGGTGATGACAGATCAACGACAACATTAATCAATGACCTATCCAATCTTAAATCCGAGGCTAGAGAACCCATCAAAGATTTCAATTTACAGTTGAATAAAATCCTCAACAAAATTCCCACTGCTTCCTAACCCAACGAAGAAGTACAATGTGAATGGTATATTATGGCCTTACCATCAAACTTAGCAGTCTTCATGGTTAGGGAAAATAAAGCAACTTTAGTTGAAAACCTGACAGAGGCGATAGTAGTAGAGAAACGCGTAATAGCCCTGGAAAAGAGATCTGCGATAGAGGAACGCAAATCTAAAAAAGTCACCTTCAAGGAAGACCCCAAGAAGAAACAAATGAAAGATCCTTTCGATTTGGAAGGATTGCAAAAAGTATTAAAGACCATGTCCAATGAGATGGTTGACATAAAAAAACAGGTGGCAGAAACTTCTTCAAAAAAACCCTATAGATATTTTAAAAGAGGCCCTTCAATGGATGTGAAACGACCCAACGCTATCTCAAATGTCGAATCCGATGAAGAGGAAGAAGAAGAGAGTACCACTAAAGGGCAGACCGATGATGAAGAAGTTGTGGAACTACAAGGAATGTGGGATTTCATCCTCCCACAAGAAGAAGATCAAGAAGCATTTCTGGTTAGCACACGAAGCAAAAATCAACTCGATCCTCACCAAACTATCCCTAAGCAGAAGGGCGCAAGCCCTGAAGCAAAAGAAAAAGTCGCAACAAAGAAAATGACCGCTAAAGAAACTCAATCTAGCCTAGTCCAACCAGATCAAACACCTCCATCGAGAACACTAATAGTGTCGGATGAAATGGAATACAATATTATTGATGACATGGAAAAGACTAGGGCTAATATCACTCTTTATGAATTGAGCAAATTGAAACATCAACAGAAGATAATGATGAAAGAATTACATGTCGTGCCTACTACATCTTTGTCTACAGCTATAGCTTCCCACAACATGGGAAGACCTCCAACCAACACGACCAATAAGATTGATCCAAATGACATCGCCTTGATTGGAGGAAGATCAAGATCTCACACTCCCCCTTTTCTTCTCACTTATGAAATTTTCAATAAAAATGTACACAATTGTTTGGTAGATTCTAGGGCTTCAATGAATATTTTACCCAGATCAATATGTGCCAAGTTGAATGTTCAACCACAAAAATCCGCAGTGCGCATAGTTTAGCTGGATCAATCTCAAGTCGAAGTGATTGGTGAACTTAATCAAGTCACCATAAGATTGTCGTCTAACCCGAAGGTATGTCAGGTTATTGACATTATAGTAGCTGATATCCCAGAATTCTATGGCTTAATTCTTAGCAGGGATTGGTCTGAAAAACTCCATGGATACTTCTCAACCGACTGGTCGCACATGTGGTTACCCTACAATGGTAAACTGAATCAAATAAAGGTTGAACGAGAGTTACACCAAAAGTACATAGTAACGGAATTGGAGGGAGAAAATGAAGCAATAGCATATAACAGTAGCATCATAGGCAATTACTCGGTAGATTCTTTCCTCGGCAATTTCCATGCTCATACATCAACTTACTTAGAAAATTCAGTTTTGTCCCAAGTCGAAATTTTTTCCCAAACTGATAATTCAAAGTGTGTTAATTTTGTAGAGAAACCTATAAATACATCTTTGTTTTGGAAATTGTATTTTGATGGCTCTAAATTTAACAAAGGAGCAGGAGCAGGATGCATTTTGATTAGTCCAGAAGGAAATAAGACCATGCTTACGTGCAGACTTGAATTCGATTGCACAAACAATACAGCGGAATATGAGGCCTTGGTGCAAGGCCTATACAAAACAATCGGGTTGAACGTCAAGTATCTTCAAGTCTTTGAAGACTCTGACATTGTCGTCAAACATGTACGTAACACCATACATTACCTATCAAGTCATTTGAAACACTATCAATCTTTAGTACAAGATCTGGCTGAGCATTTCATAGCATTCAATATTTCGTCAATCCCAAGACTTCAAAACGCAAGCGCAGACCTTTTAGCTAACGTAGCCTCTAGACTCATTCCCTCCAAAGATTTTAGTCCAGATAGATTCTCAATAGAATTAATCTTTAGACCGTCCATCCCTGACAACATTACAAACTGGAGAGTATTCAATGACAATCCTGATATTGTAAATTTCCTCACTTCTGAAGGATCCTACTCGAATCAAATAATTGACGAAGACCATCACGATCGACAAATACAACAAAATAGCACTGATAATGCTATACCTAAATCGGTGGTTAAGTTGGAAGACTTATACGATTTGAAAAGTCGGTTTAAAAGGTCTACTAATTCTAAGCTCTACAGTTCAACTCTGAACTATGAATTAGTAAACCTGGGAACCGATGATAAACCACAAAACGTTAATCTAGGCCACGACCTAGCCCCTGAAGAAAAACTAGCATATATTCATCTTTTGAGACAATACAAAAATGTTTTTACCTAGAATTATGATGAACTGAAGACATACGACACTTCTATTATTCAACATAATATCCCTATAATTGACAACGAAAAACCTGTCCAACAGAAACTCAGAAAAATCCACCCCAATTGAGAAAACCAAATAAAAACTTAGCTGAATAAGTTATTAAAAGCCAGAATAATTTTCCCCGTTAGACATTCCAAATGGGTCTCCAATATGGTACCCGTTAGAAAGAAAAGAGGAGATATTAGAATCTGCATCGATTTTCGGAATCTCAACAAAGCCTATCAAAAAGACAATTTTCCCCTCCCTTCTATGGAGTAGATATTACAGGCAGTAGCAGGCTTAGAACTAATGTCTTTTTTGGATGGATTTTCAGGATACAATCAAGTGCTGGTACATCCCGATGATCAGTTAAAAACCACATTCCGAACTAAATGGGGCACATACACATATCAGAAGATGCCATTTGGTTTGATCAATGCTGGCGCTACATTTCAGAGAGCCATGGACATTGCGTTCAAGGGTTTAGTCAATAAATCTGTAGTGATTTATTTGGATGATATAACAGTGTACTCCAAGAAGTGAAGCGACCATCTCAAAGACTTGAAACAAATCTTTCAACGATGTTTAAGGTATGGGATTTCACTTAACCCAAAGAAATCCTTTTTCGCATTAAGTGAAGGAAAACTTCTCAGATTCATAGTATCAAAATCTGGTATTCACATTGACCAAAGAAATTTATGAAATATCCTTACCTCATAATAAAAAGGCCATGCAATCTTTTCTTGGTCAAATCAATTTTGTGAAAAGATTTGTCCCAGATTTTTCACGAATTTTTTCTCCTTTGGAAACCATGATAAAAAAGAATTCAAATTTTAAATGGGGTCAAGATGAGCATGAAGCATTCACCCTGATCAAACAAACTATCATTAATGCTCCATCTTTAGCGACCCTGAATTTTTCAAAATCTTTTATTTTATACACATTCGCCTCAGAGAAATCATATGATGCGATTCTAACTCAAACAAATCAAGAGAAAGTGAAAGCTCCAATCGCATTTTTTAGCTCGAATCTACAAGGTGCTGAACTTAACTATTAAGACGTGGAGAAATAGGCATATGCTGTTTTCAAAGTGATCAAATACTTCAGACCTTTCTTACTTAAAACCCATACCAAGGTCACAGTACCGTTTCTAGTGGTAAGAAATCGTCTAATACAGAAAGATGTGGGTGAAAAAAGAGCAAATTGGATCACTGCTTTACAAGAATACGACCTTGAGATCAAACCAGCAAGAATTGTGAGAGGTCAAGGCTTCTGCAAAATGTTCGCTGGAGCATCGCAAATTCCTGAAAATTCATCTGAAGAGGTACAAACGTATGAGGTAAGCCTAAACGATACAGAATCATTATATGCTGACACCATTTATTATCTTAAGAATAGGTATGCTCCAGCACACCTGGATCACACCAAGAAAAGAGCTCTGAGATTAAAAGCTAAACAATATCATCTCGTAAATGATGTTCTATTTAAAAAGAATTATGATTCTGGGCTTCTTAGTTGTCTTGAGAAAACTGAAGTCGAAAAGGTTTTGCAGGAACTCCACGATGGACCCGCAGGCGGACACTATGCTGGAGATGCTACTACACATAAGATCTTACATGCAGGATATTATTGGCCCACACTGTTCAAAGACTCACACAGTTACGTGAGGAAATGCCAAGTTTGCCAAACTACTCGAGGGAGACAAAAGAAGCCGTTCATGCCACTACAACCGGTAAACATTGAACAACCGTTCAGTCAGTGGGGCTTGGACATAATAGGTGAGATCGTTCCTCACTCTTCTAAGCAGCATAGATACATCCTCATGGCAACAGATTATTTTACTAAATGGGTAGAAGCAATTCCTCTCAAGACAGCTAATTCTGAAAACATCATTGAATTCATAGATCAATTTATAATCACTAGGTTTGGATTGCCAACGGCTTTGATGTTTGATAATGCCTCGTACTTTTCTGGGAATGCAATGACTGAGTTTGCACTTAAAACAGGGTTCAAACTGAAATATTCAGCCAACTACTATCCATAACGAAATGGATTAGCTGAGTCAACAAATAAAAACCTAATCAAGATTATTAAAAGAACAATTGACCAGAACCAAAAGAATTGGCACAAAACTTTGGTAAATGCTTTATGGGCAGATAGAATAAAGAAGAAAGCTTCAATCGGCACTTCTCCCTTCAACTTAGTCTATGGGAAGGAAGTGGTTCTTCCAACTCACTTAATGATCCCCTCCTTGTCTTTAGTACAATACTGATTCGAATGGAAAATGGCATCAACCCATGGTACTCATCCACCCATATTATTCATTGACCCGTGGAATTTACCCATGGTATTGTAAATGGCATCCACCCGTGACATCCACCCATGGTATTCATTCACCCATGGAATTAGCTCATGGTATTGTGAAATCCACCCATGGTATTCATTCACCCATAGTATTGCAACTAAAAAATACTATAAATAACAAGTCACATTTTGTAAAAGGGCAGATTGTCCGCCACAATGTAGCCTTTACAGTTATTATCGGTTTTAATAAAAAATTTCTTTGTTGTTTTGTTTATTGGGCATTCTCTTTTTCTTCTGGAAATTCAAGTTTTCAGATCTTGGGGGTCTCTACCCCAAGAGCCATTTCAGGTTTTCAGATCTTGGGGGTCTCTCCTCCCAAGATCCATTTCAATCATTTAGATCTTGGGGGCCTCCTCCCAAGATCTGGATCAGTGGTATTAGAGCAGGTTATGATTCCCTGGGAATGAGGGTTTGATGCATATTTTAGTTTCAAATTTTGCGGCAATATTCAACAAACTTCAGGTGTGTACTACATCCTCCACAGAGCATTTTCTTGGGTCAAGCAGGAAGAATTTTTCTTTTTTCATTTTTTTTGCAGGTTTTTTTTTGGGCGGCGACTTAACAGATCAGATATGAAACATTTTGTACAAAATTTACAAAAAAAAAAAATACTAGATCTAGATTCCTCTCGAAAAATCACCCAATTTAAAAAAAAAAATGGGTCGAATCAGAGTTCGGATGTGGAAGATATTGCTGATTTAAAATTAGCTATTTTTTCAGAATTTTTGTGACGGCGGAAATGTTGCAACGTGAATCTAAGATCTCAAAGTGTCCAGATAAGAGTTTCCAACTCATGAGAAGATGCAAAATGATCATTCAGCTTCCAAAAATAGGTTATAATAAATATTCTGAGTTATATTGACTGAGTTATGCGTATTTTAATTCTGGAGCAGCATTCAGAGTGGGTTCCCATTGGAGACGTGCCCTCCCACACCACTTCAGTAGGCACCTGCTTCACATTCATCAGTTTCAACATAGCAGCATTTGCTTGGGTTATTTGGAGACATACCCTCCCACTCTAGGCTATGTAGGCACCTGCTACTTCATCAGCAACCAACATCACAGTTATGGGTCATCCACACTTCATCGAAGTCCATTTGCTAGGCCGCACACTGTCATCATCACAGTTGGTCACAAGCATTACAGGGTATCTCTATCCTCAGATCTTCGTTTATCATGGTTAAGGGTTAACCACATAAAAACCCTTATCTTCAGTGGCTCTTTATATTCAACAAAGGCTTCGTAGGAGGGAACTTTACGCAATGGGGACCATTGCTTCTTAAGAAGGAAGGAATGACCCGAATGGAAAATGGCATCAACCCATGGTACTCATCCACCCATATTATTCACTGACCCATGGAATTTACCCATGGTATTGTAAATGCCATCCACCCATGACATCCACCCATGGTATTCATTCACCCATGGAATTGGCCCGTGGTATTGTGAAATCCACCCATGGTATTCATTCACCCATGGAATTGACCCATGGTATTGCAACTAAAAAATACTATAAATAACAAGTCACATTTTGTAAAAGGAAAGATTTTCCGCCACAATGTAGCCTTTATAGTTATTATCGGTTTTAATAAAAAGTTTCTTTGTTGTTTTGTTTATTGCACATTCTCTTTTTCTTCTGGCAATTCAAGTTTTCGGATCTAGGGGGTCTCTACCCCAAGAGCCATTTCAAGTTTTCAGATCTTGGGGGTCTCTCCTCCCAAGATCCATTTCAATCTTTTAGATCTTGGGGGCATCCTCCCAAGATCTGGATCAAATACATCGATGAAGTATCTACTTCCTCCTTACAATTAAGACAAATGGAAATAATTAAATTAGAAGAACTACGAGAACAAGCTAAGAAAACCCATGCTCATCACCAAGCGCTAGTAAAATCCTCTTTTGATTCAAGCATAATGACCAGAAAGAATTTTTAGATGGGAGATCTAGTTTTGAAATGGGATAAGGCTCATGAAGAAAAGGGCAAACATACAAAATTTCAGAAAATATGGCTTGGTCCTTTTCAGATTGTAGAAGTCATAGGCCCATCAACATTTGTGTTGCAGGATTTAGCAGGTAGAAAGGATTCTTTTCCTATTAATGGACAGATCCTTAAAATATATTTTCCATAGAAGATTACTCTTCTATTTTTTGTAGGATAGTTTTTGTTTTTCTTCTTTCTTATAAATAAAACCAGTTTTGGATGATTACTACAGGGGTTCACGCAAAAAGACACCAATTCTCTATCAGATTTTGATTTTTGCTTGTACAAATAGTAAGCTTTTTCAAAAAATCTGATCTTTATTATTGACGGATAGAGTTAACTTTAGCCTAGATATGATACTAGTTTCAACTTCAAAGAATTTGATGAAAGCAACCTTTGGTAGAAAATTGTTTTATATCAGCACAATGAAAGGTACCAATAATGAAATAAATATTCTCTGTAAAACTGCTGTTTTCAAACTCTATTATTGTCGTCCAGAGCTTTCTTAAGGAAAAACAATGGTTTCCTCCCTGCTAAAGAAAATCGTAGCATTTAGAGGAACAATCCGAGAAAACACTATATCTCAAAGAATGAGAGGTCTCATCACGAGCCGGCTTATCATGATCACAGATATTATAACTTGCTGACTTTGCCAATACTGTCCACCAAAACAGGGCAACGACTCAAGATTGTTGCAATCAAAAGACAAGGGGTCTCATCACGAGCCAGCTTGTTCAGCAAAAGTGTAAATCAAGTGAATGATTGTGTCATTATTTGGCCACCAAACCAAGACATTGGTCTTTAGAGAATAAAAAAGGAAAAAGTGTCAAAATGGGTTTTTCTCTGAAAGGCTGTAAATAGCCTTAAGCAAGATAAAGGATCATTGCTGGGTAACAGGTAACCCTGTCGAGGCTATGGACGCCTGCTAGCAGCAAAGGCTCTACCTATGATAAATGAGCATATTTTAAAAAGTCAGCACACAGAGAAGACCTTATTTTTCTTTAAAAGACCAAGTAGTGGCTGATGTAAATGCAAGGACAAAGCTTGAGGAAGCAAACGATTGGAATAGAAAAAGGTTGGAACAAAATATCATTGATAGGATAAGGCGTAATCTACTCTATCTGTCCGAAAAAAAATTTAGGCTTATGAAAATTTTTCTGCTTCGGAAGTTAAAATTCAATAGAAAAGCAGAGATAACTGGTTCTTCCCAGTGAATCGCCATTGTTGTGGCCACCAACAACCGCCCTCTTTGTTTGATATTAGCAATAACACCAAGCAAATGGGGACCCTTAATAAGAATCCAAACAAAATTTTTTATGATAATTTTTGTATTTGACTCATTCAAACTTTATCGCATCGTGAAAAGAGTATGAAACATTTTCTTATGAGCATAATAAACTGCGAAGGAGCGACGTGAAATTCATCGCATCACATTCATTATGAAGCGCTCTTAAATGAAAAAACTTAAGAAATCTCCGACAGCCGATATGCGATGTCGCATATCGCAACATCGCGTAAGTAGCACACAAGGACTAAATGACTAAATGCTGCGATCTGCAATTTTGCGATCTGTGATGCTGCGATCTGCGATAAACGCGATTTGCGAAAATTCGCGATCATGATTTTCTGTGATGACACATCTTGACAGCGCGATCCACGATGCTGCGATGCAAGTCGCAGAAATCGCCCATCGCGAATTTTCCTCAGCGCAGTATTCAAGGAAAGCTCTCTGTTAACCAGGATTGGGCGCGCGCCTTAAAAGAAATTAATGATTGTACACCAAAGTATTCAGGAAGGACAGTCTTGTGTTTTTCTAAGAGTCAGTTCACTGTGGATGTCATGATTATGCATTCATAAGAGCTTAAAGCTTTCATGTCAATCTTTATTATCATTACTCTTTTCCTTTGCGTAAATTGTAAGACAGGAAATAACATGAAGCAATGTGCAGGAAACATCTAAGGAAAAGGGGAAAGCATCAATGCTTGGAGAATAGAGAAGAAATCCCTTCAGAAATGGATGCCGCATGCGACAGGACCACAGATTCCAGAGTATCACTCAACAGATGTTGATGTCAATAGGCCACCTAAAGCTCAGAGTCAAAGACGCACAAAAGCAGCATGTTTACAAAAAACCCTGAAGCTTACACACCAGAAAAGCCCGGTATGAAGAACGGAGGCAGTTTTCGATGCAGAAAATTATTCAAAGAGTAAAGTCCCTAACTTTTTTAGTCATTCGCAAGGCCGGAAACCGAAATAGCAAAAGCAAAATCAGTTTGAGAGAAATTTGGGTTATTACCAAGTATACACGCAGTGAATACACCCAGCCAGAGGAAGACTCTCGAAAATATCTTCTAGTTTACCAGAAAGTGGTGCCAATGCTTGTTATTTATATTTTCATAGCTCAAACGAAAGCGGAAGGCGACCAACCGACTCTTCCAAGTCGAATGTTGCATGCTTACAACACTAAGGAGAAAATACAGAAATAGTTTAGAATTAGATTCAATTTTTGAGAAATAGTTTTGCTTTATCAGAAGGGCGGTCATTTAAAACCATATCCTAAATTTATGTAATTAAGTTAATTAGTTAGCAGTATTTAACCCTTCTCAGGCATTTAGAGAGGGGTCCAGAGATTTGTCAAAAACGTGTCCTCTGAACATGCACTTCTGCACCCTCAGAGGAGGTTTTGATGAATGGATGGATCGAGATTTATTAATGTTTGCATTTGATGTCTGCTATTGATGTTGCACTTTTGTACTCTTAGTAGATGTTAGAACAAGTAGAGATAAATCGTTTTTGCTTGAAGTTTATGAGTAGGATTAATCATAAATGGTACTTTTATCTCTTGGCCATTTCTGCTTATATTCTTTAAGTGATATACAGTTTTCAGTTGTTTATATGTTATTGCATGAATGTATGAGTTACCATTTGGCACTTCTGTACGGTAGAGTCATTTGTTTATGTCTGATAGATGAATAACTTATTATGCGATATGCTGTTCACAACTGTTCTGCCTAACTTCTTATGCAAAGTGGTTTATCTTAATTGATTTCTATTCTTATGATAGCTGAATGATCTTTATTACCAGTTGTTGTTTGAAATCTCTCTAGATCGCATAATAGAAGATATACACCCCGGGTTAGCGTAGATTAGATTTGTTGTTTCTCATTAGATTACAATAGCATAGAGTTAGTTGAAGAATCTGAATTAAATTAGCTTTAAAGTACTCTTAGATCAGCTTCATCCAACTCTACACACACACACACCCTCATATTTTGTAAACTGGTCCCATTATCCCTAGTCGGACCCACTATACCAAACGGATAAGGAGCTACCAACCAAGGTCTGGACCGGGTGGGTATCCCCCTTGTTGTCGACCTGATTTTCGGGGCTTCAACAGAAGGGAACACATGAGCGAAGATACATCACAAACTAGAAAGCAAGTTACCTAACAATTCAAAGTGATGGTTAAACCAATCAACACATTTTAGTGAGATTCATACATACTTATATAGAATAGTCCATACATTCATGAGTAAGAAAACAGACACATATATCATTTAGAGTAAAAACTGTAGATGGAATATAGTAAGACATATGCATGAAATGTAATGGCTCTATTATACAAAGAAGTGTAAGTTCAAGTCATACAATACATCCATGTCCAACCACTAGTTCTGATAGCGGAACGTTACAACAACAACAACTTTCTCCTCCAAACAGATATACTAGCTTTGCATAATGGAGAAGCCAAAGCATGTTACAATACTGTTCAAGCTCTCTCTAAGATAGTTTTATTAGAAGCTTGGCTGACCAAAAGCCTATACAATGAGTTATGAGGGACTATTTATAACAAAGGGTGGCGTGTCCCTTGACATTCCCCTTTGTGATAGTTCATCTACTGTCATGACTCTTCATCAACTCTATGAATGTTACATCCAAATATCCACACTTGAACTTACACTTGACAAGACATTACATTACAATACACATGTAACCATGTGAGACAAAACAGCTTGAGCAAGCTGTGCAAGACATCACTATGACTCAGACAACTATTGGAATAAGAGCTCTTCGACATCCTCAAGGTGGTTGATAGTAGCAAACTATTGCCAAGAACGGTAGTCTGAGATGGTGTCTGTGTTCTCTAAGGTGACATATTTCTAGAACCTGACTCTTGCTTCCGTAGCATCCGGGTACACTACTCGGACTCCTCTGTCCAACTCATCTAATAGCATGCACATCTTTGTCTTGAGTGTGGTTAGACCAACAACACACTTGTGCATGGTGTCTACATTAATGGACAAGTCTGGGATGGTGTCTATGCACATCAACTCATCAAAGTACGAGTGAAGATCTAGTCATTCCTATGCCTTTTTCTTCGCCTCGGTGAGTGTCCCAATAGATGGAATCACATGTGCACACACAATAACATCCATACTCTTGAATACACATGCACGGGAAGCTTGTAGACCAGTGATGAGCTGCTGGAGCTCTTCATAGTTCTAGATCTGAATCCAGATGCATGCCTTCAGCTCAACTGCTTTGGGCTTCATCATCTTAGGAAGGTGAAGCGAGGATCCCTTGTATCTTATCATCCATGTTTGCATGTAATCAACAACATCATGCATGTTTGACAAGATACATGCTCTTCTAGCACATCAATGCTGCCATCTGTTGAGATGGATGACTGCCTTATGCATAGTACCAAACTTGGAATACAACACCTGGATGACAGTGTCAAGGGACAATACTTCATCTAGTATTTCCTTTTTGGATTCTGCTCAGGCGAATGTTGTAACCAGTTCTGCTCCCTGCTTGGACGTCTGTAGCTCCTTCTCCATTTGCTCATTCTCGTATATTAGAATGCAATTACTTGAGCTAATAACTTCAGAATATGCTTCGGTAGCATCGTCCAATGCTGCTAGATTTTTGTGCATGTCAGACAAAATCACTCGTTCCTTGAACTGCATAGGATATGTATGATCATTTGGAGTCCACACTCTGCAAGATTGCACAACTCTATGTAGAGACTTGTTGAATGAGATGTTGTGCATCTCCTCCTCCGGATTGTCACTAAGGATTTCTATGTCTCCTTAGTCGCCTAGGAATTTCTTCTCTTCTGGACTTGGTAAAGTTGGTGGGTCGACCTCTTGGTGATGAGGCATGAGGTTGATATCTTGCTGTAACTCCTATTTCTCCTAAGTCCTGCCCCTATGATTGTTCACCCTATCTGCTTGATGCTACCTGTTCTGATGAGTCCACTACCTATACTAGTGAAGTTTCATCTATCTGTACAAGTGGTGCCCACTATTGTAACTATTCCTATACTTCTTACTTCTCCTTTCTACGAAACTCCTATTCCTTCTCGAGTTGCTCCTTTAACTCATGCAACTCTGTCTCTGTTTCCTCCATTCTCCATTTCTCTCTTTCCCTTTGTGTGTTCCTCTTGTCATGTTGTTGCCTCTTCACCTATATAGCCAAAGCTGCTTTTTGCACAAGTGGATTTTCTCAGAACCTGCAGCTTTTGTCTTCCTCCATGCAGTCTAAAATCTTCCTCTTTCCCCTGTCCCACACTGGTATGTTCACCTCTATTGCTGCTACTACTTCTGGTGCTCTCCAACATGCTACTTCACGCTTCTTTGCTATCCATTCCACAGTGAGGCTGACCGATTCATTGAGTCTAGAGGAGTTGTAATAATATCTCCATCGGTCCTCCTCTTCCCAATGACATGCCCCGTGGATCCAATTGAACTCTACTCTAGTGTAATGATCTTTCACATGACAATGTTCGTCATACGCATTGTAACTTCGGAGGTCGAATGAATATTTCTACATTTTCTCTGCCTCGACATCCACATGCTTGAAAATTTGTATCTTGTATAACCTAATCTACAATGGAAGAGTGGGCCAAGGTGGCTTCTTCTTCAGGTGCAAATTAGCTATCAATCCTGTCGAGATGTGATATGATACTTCTTGCATGACGAGCTTGTCTAAGGAGAACTTTGGTAGAACAGGCTTCTCCACATTGTACATCCATATGAATGTTCCAAACAGTGAGGCATACCAATTAGCTATGTCAATCATTGCTTCCATTACTACATTTGACATGCATGGTGCATCCTATTCGAATATCACCTTATAAGTTGGGGTGACAAAATGAATATACGGTTGTGTGATAACTCCTCTGAAGCTCCATTCAGACAATATCTTACAATAAGTGTTCACAAAGTCTCCAATGGTGTCCATGCCCACTTCAATCATGGGAACTCCTGATGAGAACAAATTTCATCCAAGATGTAAGCAGACATGTATATTTCTGGTTGCAAACTTTTGGGTGCTTGTTGAGGCCTTGTTACATGTTCCTTTAGCTAATGAGCCAACATGTTGGACCAGTTGCAAGATTTTCCTTCTCTAGCTAGTTTATCCAATGTAGTCACCCAAACCTATGGGAAGGTTTCCGTGCCTTCTTGGTCATACATTCGACATGCAAAAATGACCATGTATTGATACATCTTGCATAGAATCATTGTCTTGTAGACCTGGTAGGGTGTCATCCTAAATATAGTCAGCTCCTTCGCATAGTTCTTCAAAATGTCTCTGGAGTTGGCACTACTGTTGGGCATGCTGAAGGGAGTCTCCATGATGATCACGGGCTTCAACATCTGATACATCTCATCATAATCCTATGCCCTAAACATAAAAATCTCCATCCCGCTGACATTGCACAATGTCATCATCTTAGGATCAATTTGTGAGACGATCCAATGTATCATGTCTGAGCAAGGGAGCATGGGATATGTCCATGCAATCCAGTATAAGCCAGACTTGTGGATGTTCACATAGAGTTGGTAGTCTTCAAGGTCTTCCCCAAATGTGCCTACAAATGCATCATTGACCTCTTGCCATTTTAGCTTCATGTCCTTGTATAGAATCAGCTTCATATCTTCATAGATTGGTAGACTTGTAAAAAGTCACTCAATTGCTACTCTAGTTGCACTTCTATCAGTGTCCATTGACCGTACTCTCTTAGAGGCCATTGATCTTGAACTGCTAAGAGGCAGACGAAAACCTGCTAGATCTGAAGACAAAGTGACATGCATGGTAAGAAATTTGTTAGCCAAAACCAAAGGAATTTGAGGAACCACATGCAACATACCTAGGAATTGTATCACAAGGATTGTGAAATTTTTTATGGAAGGTTAGGAGACTGGCTGCCAGAACTGTGCAAAAGGTAGTATGGGCTATCTAGGACGCTAGCTGGCTACTAGAATTACACAATGCACAATCTAGGCTAGCATGCTGGCTGTTGGAACTTTGCAATGCACAATTTCAGCTAACAGTGGTTGCAAGCCTAGTGACTACATTGCACAATTTTCTGGACCGGTAGTCACTGTCCCTTAAAATTGTTCAATGCAAGGCTAGAGGACAGTCAAATACACATCTCTTGGGAGGAAGACAGAGCCTTCCCTCTCTGGATTGTGCAATGTTGTCTTTGTGAGGTAGAGTCTAGACGAAGGTTGCCTTGACTCACTAATGGGCAACTGAAAGCAAATGTGAAAGTGATTGCACGATGATACTCAATGTAAGAAGGAGTGAATTATAGTCCATGCAAAGAGTGAATGAAAGATTTAGAAAATGGAACAACATGCATGTGGGTGAAGCGACTCACTGAATCAATGACCCTTCATGAAAAACAATTTCATGCATGCAGCAACAGTTAGATGCTAACAAAAATTGAAATGGTGATAGTAAAAGCTAGTACGCATGTAAGCAACATCAAGCATTCACAGAAATCAAGAAAACAAAAATCACACAAGCCAAAATACAAAAAAGTGATAGAAATGATGCAAAAGACAAGTTAAGACAACTTACCTGTGAATAGCTGAGCTGGATGTGTCAAAGACTCCTAGATGTGCTATGGGATGTTAGACCTCCAAGATCAATGTGAATGCATGAGCTTTGAAGCATGGAATATATAAGTTTAGGCTCATGATGTGCATACCATAAATATAGGAAAAAGCGACACTTGGAGGAAATATTCTAAAATGATCTTTGCATGTAACCTCTAGCTACTAAAAATAGATCCTTAAAATATAGGGATTCTTTTTGCATGTTGCCTTTTGCTATTACGAGAAAAGGTAGGCCATGCATGAAAGTCAAGTTTTCTTGGTTGGGTGGAACCAGTAAACTCAACTACACATACAACAATCTACTTCGCCGGGGGGGAAAATACCGATTTATAGGAGGGAGTTGGGCTAACTCCCTAAAAGGTTTGCACAATTTCTGACCTGAGCAACCCTGCTAGAAGGATTTGCACAATTTTCTTAGTGAACAATGATAGGTAGATTTGCAGAATTATGGAGCCCCAATAGGCTACTAGACAAAATTGTGCAATTTCTAGAGGGAAGGCTAGTTTCCATCTAGAATTGAGTAATTTATTGAGGGAGCTACTCAGCCTGCATCTAGACCATGTCTAATGAAACAATCTATGAGGGGGATACAAAAATCTTTGATGGACAGGCTGTCATTTTGCAAGGAAATCACTGAAGCTTGTGTACTTGAAAAGGTAAGACATGCTACTGTGAAAGGTTAGTAGGCAGGCCCCAAAATGAAGTTAAGGCAAAATTTTGGAGGGTGGTGGTAGCCGCTACAACACTTGGTGACACACTGGTAGAACTATAGCTCTCTGAATGGACCTTGTTCTTGAAAAGAAAGTCTAACACCTCCAGAATTATTGTTCATTTCTTAGTTCATCTTGGTCTCGACACTAGCTTAATTCTAATATGTAGCATCTGCCAAGGTCCTTGTCAATTGACACACATTCCAAGGCAATTCAACACAGTTGTTTTGATTGGGGTTGAGGGGTATATTGTGTTAGAGTTGGTCTGGTCAGTCCTCCGTCAGAGATCAAAACTCTTTATGCATTTCATTTTTAGGTGTCCCACTCCATTCACCCATCTGCATTCCGCTAGGGGCATGCCACAATCTAATGGAGAAGGTCATGCTAGTCATTCCCCCTCATGTCTGGCTCCTGCTGGCTCAGGTCTTTTGTCAATAGTCATTAAAGTCCATGACAGTCAAGGTCTAGTCCTTTAAAGGACAAAAGTCATTTTCGATGTTTAGGTCTAGGAATTCATCAAATTGGTCTTTGAACATATCCAGTAAAGCCATGCAAGCCAGAGGGAGGCCCCTACAAGGTTATGATTCAGAGAGCTTCATTGTCATATGGATAGACTTCAACTCTTCTTCAAAACTTTGTTTTGAAGAAAAGTCAAACAATGTCATTTATGACGAAATTTTCAAAAAAGTCACTAGTTTATTTCTTTAGATGCAGTCATGGTTTCCGTGGCCAAATGTCCTGTCATGCAATCCCTGCAAAGAGTGCCAAAAATTTCATCATTTGAGCTAAAATTTCAAAGGGAAAGTGAAAATCAGTGTGTTTTAAAGTCTGTGAAAAATTGTCAAAGCACAACATTAGAAAAATGGGTTTTCAAGGAAGCAAAAACTTAACCCATCTCTTCCAAGGCTATGTATACAAGTTTTCATCAAAACCAAAGGAATTGTGCTAATCCAAGCCTTGGAGAAACGTTGCAAAAGGTGTGAGTGTGCAATCATGAGGGTTTGAGTGAGTTGGAGGCAATTTTAGAGAGCACGACGCACATACTCAGGGGCACGTCGCACACAGAGGGCGTGACGCACACAGAGCCTGCCTGCAGTTGAAATTTTCCACAGGCGTTGTGCATACACAGGGCGTGGCGCACTGGGCTTTGCGTGCGGTGCACACAGACCAAGGGTCGAAACAAGTGCCCAATCACTTCCAAATTTTTGTGAAGCACACCAAATTGAAAGGTAGGCCTTATAACATCACTTGCTCATCAAATTTTATAAATGATATGGTGTTTATAGAGATGTTTGAATGCAACCAAATTCAATGAAGTCAACCATAAGAAATCACCAAGAACCATGATGGCTAGGGTTGTTAAAGTGTGTTGGAGTGCCAAGGTTCCATTCCACCCATCATTTTCCCCTCACCTACCATTTTTTCCATCCTTCCTTCCTCATTTTTCCTAAAATCCCTGCCCTAAACCACTACCAAACCCTCTCCCCTATCCCTCCACATTTGGTCAACATGACACCTGAAAGCCTACCTGGTTAAAACCCCAAACCCTACCCTATCAAAATAGCCAAACTCCTCCCATATCCCTAAACAAATTTCTCCCTATAACCCCTATTCCCATTACATTACTCCCTTCCTAATACTCCCTGTTTCATTGTTACCCTTGGTGATAGATATCACAAAGGAACCCAACCTCACACCATCATCAAAGGGCAGCCTGATCACAGTCCACATTACAGTCATGACATCACAACATTCGTCAGAGTATGAGATGGAGACACAAAGTGACTCATCCTTAGAAGAGCAAGCTCCCAAGAGACATCACAAGAGTGGCAAACATGTCAGGGATGAGCCCACTACCCTCACTAAATTACAAGCATGCCCTCTTGCCATGTCATGTTTCCAACACCTACCATGTTTTGAATTTTGTCAAAGGGTGGCAAATGTTAGAGTTCATCATGAGTTGGCCCATCTATTTGTGCTTCATCTACATGGAGGTCAGTCTATCTTGGTCGGGGTCACTTTCACACTGACACTCGAAGCTATATCAGTGGCAACAGGTATACCAAATGTTGGAGAATAGTGGCATAAGAAGAAGAAGGTGGATAGGCAACACTATGAGCCTTACATCAAGGCCATATTCTTGAGTCAGCTCACAAGAGTCTTTCCCTTCAGATACTTGAAATATGAGTATGCTCCACTCATGAGATTGATCATGAAATACTTCAGCTGTGAGGGGAGGTTCTCTCGACTATATGCCTATCACATTTGGTTTCTCAAGCACTTTACCCAGGTGAGGATGATGAACCTCCCATTTTTCATATGCAAGAACATAGAGAGGATGAACACCTTCATGCTGCATAAGACCCCTTAGCAGTAGCTTAACAGTGTGTATCACTTTGCTCTTATCCAGATTTTGGTAGATCATCAGTTGGGATTATAGGGCATTGCTTGGGAGGACTTCATCTCCTGTGACTTCTTCAGCACATCACAGGTACCATTAGAGCCAGAGCAGGATATGGGTGGCCCTTCTCATCAGCATGAGCACCATGAGACCACTACCATGCCAGTTTTTGTTATATATCAGAGAGGCAGTAGGCACTTTTTTACAGCAGCAAAGCGAGTGTTATCTCCACCCAGGGTGGAAGGGGCCTCGCTTCTGGCATTGACAACACAGGTATTGGACAAGGGCAAGAAGCCCATGCATGATGAGGGGCCATCAAGTGTACAGGAGACCGATGTCATCCTCATTCAAGATGATGAGGCAGAGGCGGAGAATGCTCGACTTAGGATGACCATTCAGGAGCAGGACACAAAGATCCAAGACTTGATATTCAATGTGGAGAGGGCCAGATGGATCATCAAGTATCTAGAGTAGAGGAACAAGTAGCTTGAGGACCAACAGGCAATCATGGAGCTGTAAAGCATCCGCGAGAATCGACAAGTTACCCAACAAAGGAGGATCGAGCTCACTACGTTGGAGCAAGAGATCAACAATGACCATGAGTCATGGCTAGAGTGGGTCAATAACCACCTAGAGAGACTACTGGAGAAGGCCAACAAAGACAAAACCATATTGAGGAGGATGGCTTGTCATTACAGGGCACAAAACATGAGTGCAAAGGCCCGGATAAGGAGCTTGAAAGCCAAACTGAGCAGAGCAACAAAAGAGGAAAAAGAGAAAGATCGACCTCGAATCATGGCCGAAGCTTTTGTGGCCCAGCATAGTGCCTCTTAGAGAACCTCCAGCCAAAATTTCAAGAAATTTGGAACAATTTTGGTCACATGGAAAGTTTTTGGCACAAGCACAAGTTTTTTCTCTATACGTGCCGCGCCACTGGTGCGACGCGTAGGATTGGGAGCTCCAAATGAGAAATGGTTTGTATTTTTGGATTTAGCATACAAAATCACGACTACTAGCACTCGGGTAAGAAATTTGGGCATGATTTGAGTCTCCATGAGGTCAAAAACACCCAAAAAATGGCCTCACTGCCCCTATTTTGACACACAGGAAGTAGTCTTGGGAGAATGAATATTTGGAGGGTCAAATGAGCTCCAAATTCAAAAATTCCACTTGGGTTGGAAAGTATACAGGATGGGCTTTCGAACAAGCACACTTGGGAACATTGTGGACTCCTGGAAGTGCCTCAAAACTGGCCTCAAAGTGGCACGACGCATACAGAAAGGGGTGCGACGAATATAGGAAAAAAGGCCCAAATTGCCTCTGTTTCGCGAAATTTCACTTCGCGACTTTTCTAAGTGGGCCCTCTCATATACACTTCACACTTTCAACATCAAAGGTGGCATTTAAAGTAATTTCACTCCAGACGGGCATCTATCCAAGTGGCAAAGGAAGGCAAAGGGTCACCCAAGCCATTTTTCATGTTTGTGGTGTTGCACCTGTAGCTAATGTTTGGCTCTCCACCTTCATTTTGTAATGATTCGAGTAACTCCCCAACCCTTAGGTGTTCTATCTCTTCATGGCACATTCTATATATTGTATGAAAACTATTTGCAAAGGGTTGGTTGGCTTGTAACTTCTCGGAGACTGTGGGAAAGAAACTTTGTTTCTTCATTGTATATTTTTATAGAGGATTAATGAAAGGCAACGACTCTGTTTCATGAGATTCATGTGGTTGTGAGTGTAGAAAATGTGTCTCTTATGTTTCATATGTATCTTGTTATGTTTTATACTTCATTTCACATTTATTTCCAGTGAAATTTTCTAAGTTATATAAGGTAGAATTCAATTTATTGCTCTGCCTATGGGAAAATTTCATGTTCAGTGTTATTTCTTCTGTTGAAAAGGATTCATGTACTAATGCCCTTTTCACTCTCCTAAACAATCTCTCCATTCTGCGTTGTTTGAAACTAAATTTCTGGACTCTCTTCCTGTCTTGCCTCATGAAGTAATCTATGCCTTTGTATTAAATTATCTATTCATTGTGGTCCATTGGTCCCATACCATCCCGGAAACATAGTCATTCATAAAAATCGTTTCTTGTATCCATATTCACTTACTAGCCTAAGATCAATATTGCACTGTAAGTCATCTCAGACCATTTCATTTGCTTATTCACTGAGCATGACTCGGAGAGAGCCCTCCCCTGTTCTGGTAGGGCTAGCTACCAAACTGAGCGTGGTTTGTGCTTACCCTGAATTTTTCCTTCCTTCAGCCTAAGGCAGATTTAGGTGCTAACATATTGGTGCACAGGCATTATAGTCAGTAGAGTCTTAGTTTCATCTCTGGTGTTACTCTACTACTAGCAGACATGGACAGTACCCTGGTGGAGTCACACTGAAACACAAGCATCACTCTGTTTCCAACGACCCTGGTCAGTACCTTGGCAAAGTTACTTGCATTACCTCTCTGTGCAAGAAGCCTTTCTCTTATTTCGCTTTATTCATTTAAAAAAAAATTCACTTTTCGTTTTTTTCATTTTTTCATAACTGTAGATAGCACTTATTCGTTTAGGAGGCAAAAGAGGCATCCCAATATATTGAGAGTAGAAGAGGTTGTTCCTTCAGAGAAGTAATTTACTACATACCTTTGATGTGCTTGTTAATGTTTTCCCCATCACCTTACTCTACTTGACTGAGCTGCCAAGGGTTAACCCAAAAACAACTGAATAGAGTAGGTGATACTAGTTAGCGTGCAAGCATTGTGTTTCACCAAGGCTCACTTTGAATAGTACATATTTTCCATCGATGTATCATTGACTAAAGGTAACAAGTTCTTCATACAGAGGCAGGATGATAGATAACCAAGTAGTGATAGTTGTACAAGGCATGTTGTACTTTTACCCAGCTTTTTTCAAGAGTCATGAATGGTTTCATGCGAAACTAACCTATGAAAAAAAACAAGAAAACAAACAACAAATAAAAGTAGAAGTAGAAATAAATGCAAAGAGAGTGAGTAAGAAAACAAGTAAGAAAAAAAACAAACATGCAAAGCAAGAAAATAAACAAGCATCCAAGCAAACAAATTGACAGAAAATACTACTCTTACTCCTAAGCTAAGGGTGCATGGGCTTGATCATGTTAAGTGATATTTTGAATGCAGCCACCGGTGCATTCGTTGACCCATGTTGGTGAAGGCTTGGTCCACGAGCAACCTGGTTGTACGAACCAACAAATAAGAAAGATATAACAATGAAGACAAACACACTTCATGTTTAAAAGTGTTCACATGACATAAGTGAGTGCAAGTACATGAGATGTGGTCTGTGGACTTGTCACGGTGTTGTGCAACACTGCTTGAAGCTTTGAAGCCTACACATACTCTTGACTGTGACATCCAAGCAAACAAAAGATACAAAGATAACTTATGTCGTGCATGTGTGCTTGCAATGTAAGATTCCTCCAATGCATGAGTGATGGGATTGTGCAGTTCGAGTGGAGGAAGCATGATCTAGGTGTGAGGTTGATCTTCAATGCATACAGATCAATGATGATGAGCCTTGGGTGATTGAACAATTTCCTGATTGGAGCGAAACCAACTTCAGGATAGCGAGGGCCTAACATCACCATCAGCTCAGGCTGAAGTGACTTGACAGTTTGGGGTGTTTTGACTTCGTCATCAGATAGATCATCATAAACATGTGGCTTTGAAAAATCAACTGCGATAGAATCATGATCATGATTGAATATGGGAGTAAACGGATCACGATAGCCATGATAAGAAAAATCAATGATTTCATCAGCATCCTCACAATCCGATAAATCAAATAAATGAGATGAGAAGCGAACAAATTCATCCTCTATGTTTCTAGAAAAGGCTGAAGAAAGGTCAAGTGGATTTTCCATGAATAGTTTATCCTTTCCATTATTGAATGATGGATTGGCATCCTGTGTGTCCTCCAAGTGATAAAAAATGGGTGCATCCATAGATTAATATACACATGCGAAATCATGGATGGAAATTTCACCAAAGATGTCAAGAGAGAATGGTGGAGGCTCAAACAGAAGGGAGTCAACCTCTTCCAAGTGTTGATGCTCAAGCTCCCAGCGATTCTCTTCATGAATGATAGAGCATGTTGGTTGTGCAACACCAACTCTTTTGATGGCTTGATCCTCATTCACAACTAGTGTAAAGTACGAAATGGAAGAACACAAGGCAGTATCATATGGAGGATCATCCGAGTATGAAGACGGAGGTTGTGGTACAAAATGCATATGACAACTCGATCGCATCACAATGAAATCTATGTGAGAATTAAGCGAAGTGATGTTGGGAGATTGTGATAGTTGAACAAATGTGTGAGCATGATCTCCTGCATCACTCTGCAGTGGTGGAGCTATTTGATGAGGGGACAGTGGATAATCACTTTTTATAGTGATCGTATCCATTTGTCATTACGTAGCTCCATCACTGAAGACCATTGAGTGAGGCCTAAGTTCAAACTTATTCTTGGGATGGGAAAACTTCTTAAGGCAATACTCAAACCTATCCCAAACATAGAAAAATTTCATTTGGCTCTTAAGAGCTTGAAACTGCAAAATAGAGAAGCACTGCCAAAAATCCATCGGCAACTCATGTGGAGCTTTCCATTCTTGTAATAGTTTCCGATCAAGATGTTCTGGATCAAAATGATAGAAAGTGTCTTCAATGATATCACATAAGTGCTCAAGTGAGTGCATGATGTCAACCAGTAGGCTGCACAACCACTGATGTGGAGTTCTGTGAAGTGTTTATGTAAGAAACAGACAAGCCTATTCATAAAAATATCTATCACCCTCATGAAGCAAGGCAAGGTAGTCATGTAAGAACTCAAGCTAGGCCACTTCACCTTCACCATCATATGTGTATGTGGACAAGAGATTGAAAAAATCCTTTGTGATGGTAATAGATTTGACATGCGAAAAACATCATGGAGGGAGGAGAGTGAAAGACTCCATGATAGATATGCAAAGGTTCAAAACAGGATGAGAGGACACAACTTGTCATCTATCCCTCCTTCTAGCACCAAAAATGTTGATGGTGTTGGACCCACCAACATGTCAGGGGATCTCCCCAGTAAGAAGTCCCAATTAGACCTTAGATTGTTTGGTGTAGGAGTCCCAACAATGGGTTGTACAGTAATGCCTTAACTATGGTTTCACATAGAGGCAAGTAAGATGTCCCTATTGGTAGCAAGGGTGTGATAGTTGCAGAAAAACAAGGAAGGCGCATGAATGGTTCTAACACATGGGGAGTGGGGTGAGTGCACCCGTTGGAAATCTGTGATAGCACACGTCTTGGAAGGGAACACACAAGGGAATATGCATCAAAAACTGGAAAGAAAGTTAGCTAACAATAAAAAGTGATGGTTAAACCAATCAGCAAATTTTAGTAAGATTCATACATACTTATACAGAACAGTCCATACATGCATGCGTAAGAAAATAGATACATATATCATTTAGAGTAAACATGATAGTTGGAATACAATATGATATATCCATGAAAAGTGTTGGCTTTGTTATATTAAGAAGTGTAAGTTCCAGTCATACAATACATCCATATCTAACCACTAGTTATGATAGCGGAATGTTACAACCATAACTGCCTACTCCTCCAAAGAGAAATACTAGCTCTGCACAGTGGAGAAGGCAAGGCACATTACAATACTATCCAAGCTCTCTCTAAGGTAGTCTTATGGGAAGCTTGGTTGACCAAAAGCCTATACAATGAGTTATAAGGGACTATTTATAGCAAAGGGTGGGATGGCCCCTGACATTCCCCTTTGTGATAGTTCATCTACTCTATGACTATTACATCCAACTATTGACACTTGAACTTACACTTGACAAGACATTACATTACAATGCACTTGTATCCATGTGAGACAAAATGGCTTGAGCAAGCCATGCAAGACATCACTATGACTTAGACAATTGTTGGAAGACCATCTCTTCGACATCTTCATGGTGATCGATAGTAGCAGATTGATGCCAAGATCGGTAGTCCGTGATGGTGTCCGTGTACTCTAAGGTGACATCTTTTTGGAACCTAACGCTTGCCTCCATAGCATCCGAGGACACTCCTGGGGCTCCTCTATCCAACTTGTCTAATAGCATGCACATCTTTTTCTCGAGTGTGTCCGTACTAGCAACATACTTGTGCATGGTGTTTGCACTAATGGACAAGTCTAGGCTGGTGGCTGTGCACATCAACTCGTCAAAGTAAAAGTCAAGATCTTGTTGGACCTATGCCTTTGTGTTCTCCTAGGTGAGCATCCCAAAAGATGGGATCGCATGTGCATGCACAATAACATCCATACTCTTGAATACACATCCATGGGAATCCTGTAGACCAACGATGAGTTAAGGGAGATATTCATATTTTTGAATCCGACTTTGGATGCAGGCCTTCAACTCGATCGCTCTGGGCTTCATCATATTAGGTAAGTGAAGCAGGGATCCCTTGTATCTCATCATCCATGTTTGCACATAATCAACAACAACATGCATGTTTGACAAGGTGCATGCTCTTCTAGCACATCGCTGCTACCATCCATTGAGATGGACGACTACCTTATGCATGGTACCAAACTTCAAATACAATGCCACATGACTGTGTCAAGGGAAAATACTGCATCTAGTATTGCCTTCTTTCGTTCTGCTTAGGTGTATGTTGTAACCAATTCTCCTCCGTTCTTGGCCATCTATAGTTCCTTCGCCATTCAGTCATTCTCAACTATCAGGAAGTGAACACTCGAACTAGTGGATTTGGCATATGCTCTGGTAACATAGGCCAATGCTGCTCAATGTTCACACACGTTAGACATAATTACTCATTCCTCGAACTGCGTAGGATATGTATGATCATCTCGAGTCGACACTTTGTGATATTGCATAACTCTATTTTGAGACTCGTCGAATGAGATGTTGTACATATCCTCCTCCGGATTGTCTCCAAGGATTTTTGTGTATCCTTGGTCACTTGGGACTTTCTCCTCTTCTAGACATGGTGAAGTTGGTGGGTTGACCTCTTGGTAATGAGGCACGAGGTCGATATCTTGCTCTAGATCATGTTGCTCCATATCCATATCCATCTCTTCAAGTGCCTGCTCTACCTCATGAGAAAAGTCATGCTCCTGTGATGGTGCACCTTGTCTACCTGATGCGAGTTGTTTTGATGATTCCACTATCTGTACAGGTGTAGTTTCATCTTTCTATACAATTTGTGCCCCCTACTACACTTGTTCCTACAAGCATTCATAGAAATCAAGAAAAAAACACTCACATAAGCCAAATTAAAAAAAGTGATGGAAATGTTGCAAAAGACAAGTTAAGACAACTTGTTCGTGAATAGCTTAGTTGGATGTGTTGAAGACTCCTGGTTGTGTTGCGGGATGTCAGAGATCCAAGATCGATGTGAATGAGTGAGTTCTAAAGCGTCAAATAAATAGATTTAGGCTCATGATGTGCATGCCACAAATCTAGGAAAAAGCGACAATTAGAGGAAAGATTGTAAAACGATCTTGGCATGTAACCTCCAACTGCTAAAAACAGCTCCCTAAAATCTAGGGATGATTTTTCCATGTTTCTTTTTATATTCTAGGAAAAATCAAGCCATGCATGCAAGTTAAGGTTTCTTGGTCCTGGGTGGAACCGGTCAACCCAACTACACATGAAATAGTATGCTCAACTTAGTGGAAAAAATGTGCATTTCTGGGGGGGAGCTAGGCTTACTACACAGAAAGTTTGTGCAATTTCTAGGCTAAGAAATTGACTGTTGCCCAAAATTGTGCAATTTCTAGGTTGAGTAGACCTGCTGGGAGGATTTGGCAATTTTCTCAGTGAATGATGAGAGACAGATTTGTGCAATTCTGGAGCCCAGCAGATTGCTAGATAGAATTGCACAATTTCTAGAAGGAAGGTTGGTTGCCCTCCAGAATAACACAATTTCTTTATGAGTTGCTCAACTTACAGCTAGACCAAGTCCACTGAGATAACCTGTGAGGGGGGACGCAACAAGATTTGGTGGACAGGCTGTCATTCTGCAAGGAAATCACTAAAGCTTGTGTAATTGACAAGGAAAGACATGCCACTATGAAAGGTTAGAAGGGAGGCTGCAAAACGAAGTGAAGACAAAATTTTGGAGGGTGGTTGTAGGCATTACAATAGGTATGTATATATATGTCATGTATTATTGAAATTATGCATATTTATTAATTTCGATTTCACAAACTCTATTTTTTTATTTTATTATTAATGTATATTTATACTTATTTACATTAAATTATCATATGTACATATGAAATCAATATTGATGATGATATGTTAGAAACATGGAAAATTTTAGGGGCTAATTTTCCATGGTTTTTCCAAAAAAAGATTCACCAATTTCCATTTTTCTAAAAATAATTTGCCCACGTTTATAATATATAATTATTTTGCCATGAATATCGCCAAAATTATATAGAAAGTGTATATAAAAAATAATAAATTTGATTGTTTTGACAAAGTACCAAAATATTTTATAGTTTTCATATTAGATACTAGCAATATTCGTTGAGGTTTCTAAACTTTAAGATAAATTTCCATCCTTAAAATTTCCCCTCTTTAGAAAGTGTCAACAATGGAACATATGGAGATGAAAAAGCTGACCTTGTTATATGATATCATGTTAATCTCATTATTGATTAGTTCTTGAAAGATGAAAATGTGACAGTTCAAGCTCAAATTTTGAGAGGTCTCTTAACATCAAATAAATTGAAAGAAACTAAAAGACTATTGGGTATTCAAAAAACAACGAAAGATAAAAGGGTGAAGGAAAATGTGAATCAAAATATAAATAGTGCTCTAAAATCAATTGGAATATCTAGAAAGAAAGGTGATCTAGATGCAGGCATAGAAATACAAATGGCAGTGGTTTCATCTAGTACTAAATAAAATCATTTTGTAAAATCTATGGTAAAAGCATTAGGGACCTCAAAAAAAACATTGCACAAGCATAGGTAATTTTGATTGCAAATAGATGTAGATTATGAGCATTCTTGTTCGACAATTATGTGTAGGCAACCATACAAAGATATAATTGGACAAGATGTTAAGAGAATATTATATGAATATTGGATGAAAAATTTATGTGTTTCACCAAAGTAAGGGATGTGATGCGATGAAGAATAACATGAAATTAGTTTGAAGAACATCAAAACATATCTTGGACAACACTCAGATAGAGTTGTTCAATAATTTCATAGAAAATAATCGTGGAATTGATGTCGCAATCAATACTTTTGTGTAACAAAAACCATGGTATGTTAAACGTATCATTGTAGGAAACACTTGTTGTTGTCATTATCATGTGGAATTTCAATTATATTATGACACCTTCCTTAATTTTTGTGAAACATTTTGGAAAAATTCACCTCCTCCTTCCACTGTCAATGATTTCATATCCAAAATTCTATGTGGAAGATAAAATCATGAATTATTTTACCAAAATAAATGTGTTGGTGGTATAAAATGTGATCATTGTGGAAATTTTACTTTGTTTCATGATGAATATCCCATTGATCTGAATTATCGATAATTGTCCAACATAAATTGAAATGAAAGAGATATGAATATATCCATACATCGATTGGTTAAAGTAGTAGTACAAGTGCTAGAAGAATTGATTTATAAGAAGAAGAAATTTCTATTATTTAGTTTCTGAAGAAGTTTGAGATAGAAATTTATAAATACACCAAGAATTCTCATAGAGCTCCATGACAGGACCTGAAATTCAAACTTGATGCCTAGGAAGCAAAAATTTAACAGACACTGTAAAAGCAAGAAATCAATCATGAGGATGTTCCTACATCAATGACCAGTAATCAAATAATTTCCCATATGGCCGACTTCAGATCATTTATTCCCATTGTGTAGAAATGTACCATGGCTGGTCGATGAAGAACTCAGGTTTGCATTAGCATTCGTTGGTTCACTTGTACGTTCCTCCTATTTCCGCTTCTGACACAGGTCCTGTTCTCTCATCAAACTTGATGCCCAATAAGAAAATAGGTCAAAAACATTGTAAAATTAAGAAATTGATGAAGCAGGCCCTCATCAAGGAGAAACAACCCAATCCAGGAAAAACAAGAATGCTTTCCCTAGTGGAGTCACCAATTTTTTTTTGGGTAGAATCACCCTAGGGTCTTGGGTTGGGAACCCCAACAGAGTGGAGGGCATACAACATAAAGAGACACACAAACAAGTATTCCTAATACTTAAACAATTAAACTTTGTATAGAAGGTCTTACCCATAGGTACTACATTTTGAGGTCGTTCCCGTAGGGTTCAAACCCTATGCTTCTTCCTTACGCTTTAAAACCTACAATTTAGTCAAGGAAAAACATATACACCAAAAATAACTGAAAGCATGTCCATGATATCAAGGTTAGATCATATAAGCATGTAAGAAAGTAAGCATTAACATGATATTTTATAAGAAAATCATGACATAAATTAATTCAAAAAGACCACAATCATCAAGCACAAGATAACACCTCTTTATTAATGTAATCTAAAGAAAATATAGAAGAAACACAACCTAATTCGTCCGTCAGTTCCAAGCGAAACTGTCCTCCAGATCTGTCCTACCTAGGCCTTAGCAATCTTCCATAAGTATGCACAAGGATGTCATGAAAGGACGATGAACATCTCAAGAAGGAAACATGGGTTTCCTATGACTGGGAGTGCAGAAGGCATAGGGATATCATCAGAATTGATCAAGGATGTAATCAACTATAATATCAATATCTAATCCTTCCTCCTCCCTTAGGCCTTCCCATGGAGATGTATTTATAATTCTACAACTTTTTTTTTTCTTTAGTTGGGAAAAAATTGGGCCATGGGCTATAGTAGGTGGGTATCCGGTCAAACTCATAAGCCTAGCCTGAATTAAGTGAGATTATATGTTTTTTTAATTCTTTAACACATATACGTGGGTTGGGTATAGGTTGACTCATGTGTACACATGCTTTAAATAGGGCATAATCCCGTATAGGATTTAAAACATTATTTTTTATAAAATGGACCAAGTCTCATAGGGAAGGGTTTCCCTAGGCCATATCATAGAGCATCAAATCTACCAAGGATGGTAAATGGTGCTATAATAAGGAGATCTCATCTCAGTGCCTATTAAGTGTCTATAATCCTAATAACATTATAATTTCCATATAGATAAAATTAAAGTTAAATTAGACTATGGATATTGATTTTAATGATATTTTTAAGAAGTCAAAAAAATGAATTTTGATTTTTTGGATTTTTTGTAAATATTGGATATTGATTAAAATGAATCTAAAATAACATGAATCCATCTTATTCAGCAAATATAGATACTTCATATCTATTGAATACAAATATATAAAAAAACAGATACAAATATATAAAAAACCAAGTATCTATTAGATATTTTCGAGTTTTTTCCCCTTTATCTATTAGATACATTTTTACCTTTCCTTTCAAATTAGACTTGAAACATTAATTTATTTTCTACTAAAAACCTACATACGTATAGGGAAATTTCTCCTGACATTTTTAAATAAATGAAACTTCGTTACGAATATTGAAAGAAATTCTTTACACAAAAATTTAATGCCTTAGCTAAATAATAAATATGAAAACCATAAAAGAACATAATATTAAATAATGGTGAAACATAATATCTAGTAATCACCAAATTGTATTTCATGACAAGAACTTCGAGGAGCCTCTATAGCTAATAACAACATTGTATGCATACCATCTGTATTATTAAATAGGGGCAGAGAGAGGTATCAATGAGATAAACAATTTGGGACCACTATGAGAAAGTGGGTTAATTTTTTGCTATAAGTTTTTCAAGAAGATTTCGTTGATTTCTATTTTTTTAAGAATGCTTGATCATAAAATTATTTTACTTTAATAATTTTAAAATTATGTTCAAAATTTATATCAAATTATTCAAAATTTATTTTAATTTGATAATTCCAAATTCAATAATAAACTTATATGAAATTATTAAAAATTTAAACTTTTTACAAAAGTATAACTAATATTTCACTTTTACTAAGCGAAGGCATTAGTTCCCTGTGCATTTACGCTGACATTAATATCAATTTCATAAACCATGAGTTAAAAAACCACGCCTCGGCTACCCAAGAAAAATTAATCCTAGCATAGATCCACCTTAACTCTAGATATACCAAGTGCCGACATGGATCAAATCTCTCAAAATTTAAATCTCTTTTAGAGTGAAAATACATTTCATCCCTCTCCACAGTTTGTAGATCGAGATCGATCTATGCTTTTTTAATTTCTTTATTTAAATAAGCTATATTCCACATGAATACCATGGAACAATACCATGGGTTCTCATAAACCTCGAGCTCAAAAGCCACCAATAGCTTGACAAGTCAAGTTTATCTTATTATTTTAAGTTATTTTTGTTCTAATGTGGAGTTATTTTTGTTTTAAAGTAGATTTATTTTTAATTTTCTTTATTTTATTTTTGACCAAGTAAAAATGTTTAAGGTAGGGTTATTTTTATTTTTACTAATAAAAATAATTATTAATTGTATTATTTTATTTTATTTGACCATGTAAACTATTTACATATCATAACATCATATAACATAACATAACATAACCTTACATCTCTTCCATACTGGGCTGAGAGCACTTCACCCTATAAAAAAAATTAATAACATAAGTTTTTTTATTTTATCATGGGATTTATTTTATTTTGACAAAGTCAAAATGTTTACCAAACAGGACATTACAACATCTATTGCATATGGGCTCTACATCTCTTGCATATGAGTTGGAGAGCCCCTTTCAACAAAATTATAAAGAAACAATAATAAAATAAATAAAACATGGATAGAAGATCTTCCCTCCCATGCCACATGTCCTTTCACATGCCATTGATTTGGTCGTTAGACCATAGAAATAGCTTGGGCCATTGGATTGATTCCACTAGTATTAGCCCATTACAATTCATAATGAGATTTCTACCACCATTTATCCTTTTGACTTTGGGGTCAATGAGGCTTGCTCTCAATGATATGTAGTCTACTAATGGTATATAGTTCTGAGGAGAAATCCTACCTAGCATAGTCGTTTTGAATTGATAGGTAATTTTATGGATTGGAAGGATTTATCCTCAGTCTGGCTTGTTCCTTTTTTGAAATTTTTCTTAGGTGATGTTTAACTAGCTATGTTTACATTGAGTAATTGAACCATTGTCATCCTTGAAGGTTATCCTACATGAAAATGAATAAATTTTTCCTCAACTTTTATTATTTTTTATCTGCTAGTATTTGCCCCACTCCCTAACCTCCAAGATCTACAACTACTTTGACAAGTTATTTGGTCATGGGGACTTCCACCATTTACCACGTATCTCATTGCGTTCGAACAATTAATTTCTTACATTTTTCATTTTCACAAGAAGACTTCATTGCTATTTAAACTTTATTCTTTTAATTTCGTTCTAATGCTAGTTATGAACCCTTTTGACATTGAGGTCTTTATGTAGGTCTTGTGTAGTAGAGGCTCATGAAGGCCTCTCTTGGAATTTCATTAGAGGAGAAACACTACCCTAGGATACCCATTTTGGATTGATAGGTAAGTTTATAGATTGGTAGGATTTTATAGGTAATTTGCATATGGCACCAATCTCTCGGAGGGCCAAGACTGGTTATAGGTTAGGGTTTTAGGTTGTGTGTAATGGCGTTTCTTCAATTTAAATGCTCCATGTGTTGTAAGACCCCCCTGTAGTTGTCCATGGAACCAACCATGAGGTTTGGGTTGCCTACATGAAACATTAGTTTCTTAAATTATTAAGTTCCCACACATTTTAATGGTGAAATATTATGAATTGTTTACAAAGGTTTGAACGAAGATGTACCTTTTGTATGAATTTGGTTTTCCTTTGCATAAAGAAGAAATGATTAAACTCCCTCTGCATCCATACTATTTGTTATAGAAAATTTGTATAAAATGATGCCTTTATGAATGTATATGATTTTGGTGTTCATGAATTTTCTTTTTAATTTGTTGCAAACTCTGGCCATATAGTGCGAACGAAATTGTTATTTTGTGTTGAATATATTCTTCTTGAATCATTTTTAGAAAACAAGATTTATAATGCTATGGAATGGTTGGGGCCATGTTTCTCTAGCATATTTGCTTGAGCATATGATGAAAAAGGATGCTTACATGATCAAACATCTTCTTTCTTGTATCAACTAGAAGGAATCTGGAAATGATTTCAAGCATCATGGTCAGGGCCCAAATGCCTACAAGATTGATGAATTTGGGAGGCTTGGTGTCATTGTTTCACTTGGTGTCGCATTTTAACACCACCCACAACTACAATAATTAACAAGACTTATATTTTTTCTACTTCATGAAGAGGGTTCCCCCCTAGATAATTGGATTTTATCTTTAGTGTCTTTTCACTGCTCTACAGGCAAGGTGCTTCCAGCAAGCTCTATATCCAATATTGTCTTCATATTTATCCCTAGATAAACAGGCACATCCTCTTCATTCTTTAAATTAAGCAACACTTATAGCCAATGGTAGTCTCATACTTTGGGAACTAAAAAGGACCACAATAGTAAAAATAATTACAAGGGAACACGCTTTTGTATTCCTACATACATTGTTTCTTGTACAAGATCTACATAATGTACAACAACTCAATGTCACTCATGTCCATTATACTCTTTTTTGGGAATAGATTAAAACAACAGGAAACGTTATGACACCACAATCTGGCCAGACTACAATCTCTTTTGGAAAATAATTTTTTGGAGGTTCTACTAATGATTGCTACCTATTTGATGGGATCCATACATCACCTTTTCCAATAGTATCACTTGGCCATATCTCTGCTCATAAATACAATTTCAAGCCCGTTGAAGAGAAGATATTTGAATCCAAGATTAGTAATCTTTTCCACTATGGATATACTATTGAATTAAATATTGAAGGGAAGAATTTAATTGAGTTGTTAGTCTCTTATAAGCCTGGACTTTCTCTAGATATTCATGCTTACCACAACATGAATAATATGGCCTCTAAATCAAATGTCAGAAAATATGAAGAACCCAAAATGACTAATCTTGAGATTTGATGTGCAAAAGAACATTTTATCAAGAAGGAAGGGGATCAGAAGCCCCGATAAACTAGAAATGAAAAATCTAATGACAAAGGTTTTATTGTCAAGATACTCGTATTAAACAAAATTTTTATCTTTGGGGAGTAGTACGAACACCATATGTGAGTAGCACCATAATAATCAATAAAGTTAGAGATTGTAATACCATTTGAATGCACTTCAAATTCGACAAAAAATAATGCCCCTATATTGATATAACAAGCTGGCTATGTATTTACACTATAAGGATATTTTATAAAACTTATTACTAGTGGATATCGAATGAGGGAAATAACATAGATATATTTTAAGGATATTTGGATCTTTCCAATCTTCATGGAACTCACTATGGATCTATTTTTTATTCTAAAGTTACAAGGCTAAAAAGGCCATATTTCCCACTACTCTTGCACTGGATACAATTCATGATCTCTCTAGCAAACACTATCCAAGGTGAAGGATCTACTAATTGTTTTGAGGAATCTTTTGTCAAACAATGGTTCATATGTCAATGACAGTCAAGTGAAGGAAGTGTGATATTATATCAATCATTAAAATTTGATTTACCACTACCATTTTTGCTACATACATATGACCTACACCATTGGTGCTCTCATTTTCTAGGAAAAACTAAAGAATTCTTTACAACAAAGTTAGTAGATAAATTGGATAATCCCATATTGAAAGAAGGCCCATAAAGAATTTATACGTTCATTATAGAACTTGTCAAGAGTATTGGAGTCATTCCTAAATGAAAATGTAAGAGACCCACTAGCACTCGTGTATAACAAGTCTAGAAACAACTATGATCACAAAGAAGGGTTAAAAAAGTAGATATACATTGTTTCTAAGGGCTTCAACAACATTTTATTAGTAGCATGAGCTCTCATTCTAGTTGTTTTTCAATGGTAGATATACTTGTTGATCTTCTAGATTATCCATATAATTATCATGTATTGGAAGGGAATGATTGTGAGGTGTTACTTTGTCCCTCACGTTTCATTGAAGCATATGTAATAATGTCCTAAATTTTGAGTTTTGAGCCTATACAAAAGAATGGAGAATTTGATTACACAATCAATGTTGTTGCTTTGAAGTGCTAATTAAAATCCCCTATGCTATTGGATCTAACAGAGTGGTCACATTGGGATGATGATTTTCCTCCTACGCTTCATCAAATTCTGAACTGGCTAGAAGTGTCCAGTAATGATTTGCTTTGTCTTGTGTTAATAAGTGGAAAAATGGAAGACTTCTTACCAGCTGTAGTGAAGGGCCCCACAAAGAAAATGACAGCCTAACATGTTTATATCATGTCCCTTTATGGTAGTACTCATAATGCTACTACATAAATCACTTGTCGAATGATATATATATATTACATACACATAAAGGATTGGGTAGAATATTTTGATTTTAGAAGTTTAATGCCCCTACATAAGATAGAAAGTTAAATTAACTATAAGAAATTTCAGTTGAGGGAGATGAATGTTCATAATGTTTCTGTGCAAGCATCAATTTTGGGAAGACCACATTTTTCACATGATTACAAATACAAATCTTAGAAGGCTAATCAAAACACTCAGGCTCTTAGGATTTCTGCCAAATTTATATTGGGCTACCTTGTTTGTATACCTTAAGAATTTCGCACCTTTGCTGCAAATACAAGTTTGCTGGGATTGAGTGCAAGGAATGTTAATATGTTCATTTGATACTATTTTATTTGGAAAATATTATAAAGAAAGATCAAGTCTTTTTTTTTCTTTCCATTTTCAACAAGGTTTAAATAAAAACCCTATGTACACAACATCATATGCACAACTCATTCTCTGCCACATACTAGAACATTACAGATAGGTTATTTTCTTAGTATTTTCTTTACTCTTGTCATCATTTATTACATTATTAATGTCAAGGTTATGTAGATAGTCAATTAAAAACAACAATGATACTCTATCCATTTACATCCTCATTACATTCTCTTTTGTCATTAGGATTCTTTCATCCATTTGGTGATCCAAAATTTATGACTATTAACCTAACAATCTAATGGACCTCCCTTCATCCATTGCGACCTTGCTAAATAATCTAATTTAAGAAAGAAACATAGCTAGAAAATAACTCCATAACATTGCAATCATAGAATATAAACAAAATCTTATAGGACTTACTATTTCTCTATAAAAAAAATTTATTGTTTTACTTTGTGGTGTCGTATTAGCTTCTTGAAAAGAGAGATAAAATTAGCATTTACTCTTAGTTCATATGTAACTCATTGAAGGTCCATGGGACCTATCCATGAGTACTTCCATACACCTTCCAGTATAAATGTATAAGGATTAAGAGTTTTCAGGATTGTTTAAAGCATGTGGATAAATGCAAATGTTCTCCCTGCATGTGCTCACCTAGAAGATTTGTAGCATGGAAAAGAGATTCATGATCTCATCATTTAACATGGTTTTGAGTTGGATTTTTCTATGTCATGTGCCCTCATTGACATGTATTTGAAATGTGGGAGTTTACAGGCTACAAACAATTTTTTTGAAAAGATGCCTAAGAAATATTTAGTCTCATGGACTTCTATAAGAGTAGGGTATGGAAAGCATGGCCTTGGTGATGATTCTCTTGCCACTTTTCCCCAAATGGAATTTTCATCAATGAAACCATATCATGTGAATTTCATAGTTGTGAATATCATTAAACCAAGAATGGAGCATTATTCTTATGTGGTTGACCTTCTTGGCCATGCAGGCCTTCTTGAAGAGGCACACTACATGATCAAAATATGCACACTAATTTTTTGACAAGATGCCTAAAAATGTTTGGTCTCATGGACTTCTATAATAGCTAGATATTTCATGCATGGGCTTGGTGATGATGCCCTTGCCCGTTTTCACCAAATGAAATAGTTAAGAGTGAAACTAGACCATGTGACTTTCACACTTGTTCTTTCAACATGCAGTCATGGGGGGCTAGTGGATGAAGGAGTGAAATACTTGGAACAAATGATTCAACATTACAATATCAAACCAAAAATGGAGCATTATGCTTGTGTGGTTGACATCTTCGCCATGCAGGACATCTTGAAGAGGTACATGACATGATCAAAAGTATGCCATTTGAACCCAATACTGGTCCAAAATTCAGTGGGGTTGAGGATGATAATAGGGTTCATGCATTCTATGTGGGGGACAAATCAAATGATTTGGGAATGTTGGAGGATTTAACAGGATATATGAAGAAGGTAGAGTATGTTCCTAACACAAACTTTGTGCTTAATGATCTAGAAGAGGAATCTAAGGAATCAATCCTTGGTGGGCACAGTGAAAAGTTGGATATTGCTTTTGGGCTTATAAACACATCCCTTGATACAATTATCAAAATAACCGAAAACTTTCATTCTTATGGAAATTTCCACATTTAAAAAAAATCATGTTGGAAAAAACCAATCGCATCTAGACTTCTCTAAGGAAAGAAATCATATTCTTTAAGGAAGAAAAAATTAGTTTGTTCATATTTCCTCTCCAAAAGAGAGTCCATGTTTTTTTTTTGGCCAAGATAATGGTTGGTGAATAAATGCATGGTTTTGTTTTCATTTGTTGTTATATTAACTTAATTTACAAATTAGGGGAACTGTAATTTATTATTTATCCTATACTACTTACAACATAGAAAATTTAATAAAAATTATCCATCCAACAATTGAAACAATAGAAACTATTTCTACCACAATTCTCACATATCTCTCATGATTCAATTTGTAATCAGCTCATCATTCAGTTAGCTCTAACTTAACCAAGAGGTTGGGTAATTTTAGAATGAAAATCTCTTGCCATAGCTCATTGCAACCTTGGATATATTATGTGAGTTCATCAAGGTTCCCCTTATCTAAAGAAAAAGGTAGCAGATCAAAGACCAATTTAGAGGTTCGTTATTAAAGTTGCTACATGGAGACACCAAGAGAGCTAGTAGAATTATTAGCAAAATGACGTTCAGTCTGAGAAAATGGAAATTGTGGTAATTTGAATTTTTAAGTGCATCTTTGAGGTTCTACTGACATCTAAGTATTATACCTCTTTTACATCAATTTTCAAGCAATGCTCTGTATTTTGTGTGGCGATTCAATTATTTCTATTAGTTTTAGATAATAACAATTTGTTGCTTTTCAATTATATATAATTGTGATACATGGAGATTATCTACATACAAATTCTAATGTTTGGGCTATCTCTACAATTTCATTCCCAACAAATAATCAATAAATTTAACTTTCCATTTTTAATAATATAATAAATGTGTAAGTTGCGTGTATGTTTATTTGCCCTATAGCTCATAAAATCATAGAGTCTTTCCATATTTCATCCTCTTCTTCCTAGACATGAATGTGGGTGCTTGTATTGTATATTATCAATGACTACCACTTCTATCTTAGATCAATAGTTGTCATACACTTTATTACTTCCATGACCTACCTTATAATTGAATTTAAGAAGAATGGAAGCTTTTATTTTGTAGATTTAAACACATTTTGGAATCAGTCATATTTATTATTGGTTTTATGTTTCAAAAATTGGTATAATAGTTCATTAATATGAGTGAACACATTATTGTGAATAAATTTAAAATATGAACATAGGCATGTAGTACTTGCTTTAGTTGTTGGAGCATTTGGATATATTTTCTAGTCTACCACGAAGAGGGAGCTTGTTTGGAATTTTTAGCCTTATTTGCTTGCTTCAGATAATCTTAGTGTGATTATAAAAGTTAAGAGAAAAAATTAATCTAATGGTGTAGGAACAGGTATGGAAACACCATAGTTAACATGACACCCATGGTGAACATTAATAATATTTATCCTATCAATTTAAGATAATTTAACAAAATGTAAAGGGGTTTAATAATAATGATTGAGGTGTTATTGTTTCTAATACATATTTTATTAATGATTAATGGAGCTCTGTATTGAGTGTAAAACACAATTGTATTCTTAATACAAGTTCCATATTAAGTTATCGACATATGATATTTCGTTTGCGACATATAGTGTATTTGTTAGTTTATACTTGCAATAAAACTACCTAAATAAGAAATCACCTAAAAGAAAATTATAGTATTGTATTCATGTCTTTAAATAGGCTACAAAATATAAAAATATCATTGGAAACTGATGAGACTTGGTATTGCAACAAGAATGTTGCAACTCCCAAGGATACCAACTTTAATTATCAACCTGAGGTTTGTACAAACTTAAGAGGTATAGAAACTATATGTGTAGCATACAATGTATCATTCCTTTGATGTCATGATGTAATGGAGTGAATGTCAGGAAGATCAGATTCTAAACCAATTGCAGAAAATGAAATGCTCCAAATGGACACCTTAACCTATTGCAAGAAAGAAAATACAAGGAAAAGAACCTATTCTAAATGCATAAAGTAAATACCATGAAATAAATGCCAACCATTACATTTAAAAGAATTTAGATCCATTAACAGAGTTGAATGGATGTGGCAATCAAGAAAATAATCATTGTATTATCCAATTCGTAAATATTTCCATTAACCTAAATCGCTGAAATGTTTTAGATATGTAAAGAGGCAAGTACTAAGTGGTATTTGGTATTCCCTAATCATTGATTTAGAGCCTATAGGTCATGATTCAATCCTAAGGGATAATATCCAAGCTTCTTGATCAAATTTGGGCAAGTATATACACACTCGAAGAGTACTACAGGAAAAAAACATATTTACTACAGGAAATTATAATTTACCGAACGGCCAAGAAAATCAAATCCAAAATGGATGGAACAATTTTTTTCATTGAATAGGATTTCGTAGGTCTCCATTACAAGTACAATCACTCAAAAATACCTCTGTTAACCCATGCTAAAAAAATAGAAAATTACTAGTCTAAAATCTAGAAATTCGAGAACTAGTGAGCTAGTAAATCTATCAAATGCCTAACCTAATCAAGTGAAAGTGCAATGGATAATTTTTGTTATTAACTAGATTTTTCTGTGATCCAATGAAAGTGGAATCAACTAGATTGAAGCTCGTAGCATGGTCTAAAATATAGAAGAAATTTATTGTTATTTGTCACAAAGGACTTCCATAAATCTAGATTTGGGAATAAGAAAACTAATCCAAGTAACTTAATGATTAATATTGTTGGAAATAATACTGAGAGGGGGGGTGAATTAGTATTATTAAATTCTTTTTCAATTCACACAAAAATTTGTATACGCTACTTCAGTTAGTGAAAATAGCGTGTATACACAACTCTGGTTAATGAAACTCACATATAACTTGCAAACTTATAATTTTAATTTATTCTTCAGATGTTGATTGTTAATCTGTGTGTCAAAACCATATAAACAGTAAACAGGAACAGAAACATAGAGCAGACAATCACACAAAAGAACACAAGATGTAAGATGGAAACCCAATGTGGGTGAAAACCACCTACTGCAATTTGTCTCTATCTTTTTTCAATTAGAAACTTCTTTTTACAATGATTCTGTACGGGTGCAGTCTTATACAAGTATGCAGGCTGCTACCTGCAGAAGGCTACAACCTTCTCTCATTCTCCAGCTTCACCTGGAAGGGAGCTACAACCCCCTTTAGCTCTTGTACTAGCTGAGGTACTAGTACGTAGGCTGCTACTTGCAGAAGGCTACAACCTTCTCTTTTCTTCCAGGGACCACGTTTCATAAACTTTCAGACTGGATCCATGAATAACATCAATCAAACATAAAGTATATCTGCATCAATCAATCTCCTTTGTACCAACCAATATCGAATCAGCCAATCACTTCTTGGAATGATGTAACCAGAAACCAATACTAATAACCAGATACCAATTCTGAACCCAGAACAATGCAACAATAAATAGAAGCAACGAAAGCATATTTCATGAGATGTACGCTACTTCACCATGCATAAACCTGCGTACATATGCAGATGTATTAATGCCAACCAGCATATACGCTTTCTTCAGTTGCTGAACCTGCGTGTATATGCACCGATTGCCACGCCGAACCTACGTATAGATATATAAAAGATAATTAACCTTTTTACTTAATTAGACATCAGTTATACCCAGATTATCAGATTTATAGATCTAATCATGTGCCAATTATAACAGATAAAAGGTTACAAAGATACTATTATTCAAGCCTTAAAATCTTAATCCATCAATAGAACTTATCCATCTTTTAGTGCTCAGGTTCCTCCTTGGTTCAGATCTAGCACTGCACCATAAACCAATCACCAGTATTCCAGCTCTTGCTCCTCTTAAGATATTCAACACTTAGTTGATGCTCTTGCCAAATGATCTCCTTCCCTTTTTATATTCTTAGGCCTTACTCAAACCATGATCCAAAACCATTGAGAAAATACTAGGGACTTCAATACCTGGGTTTAATACTTTTGGATGGAATACCAAGGACCAAAACCATAGGTTCAAATATGTCGGACTAAATACCATGGACCAAACATAGTTTTTCCCACATGTACATGCTTTTCTTTGCATGAAAGTGTGTGCATATGCATACACACCTTTTGATCGGTGATCCCGTGTGTATACACGAATTTGTTAAGATACCTCATTTTCTTTCATTTTGAGAGCCTAAACTGAGACCTTCCATTTGAGTGAGTTGTCATCAAGGATAAAACCTATGCCATAGTGCCAAACCTATGTCATAATGCCAGAAATATCCCCCTTTGGACTTGATGGCAACCCCAAGTCACTCAAATTCATTTTGCCCCTTTGACATCAAGGGAAAAGGGCAGACCAAGATATTCTGTTCTTTGATATACATTATGATGTCCATGCTCCCCTTGAGTACATGCTGAAGTTTTTGATTGAGCTCCCCCTTTGTACATGCCAAGATTTACCAATCCTTCCATGCAAGGTCTACAAAAGCATAACATGAATCTATACATACATTGCCAATGGCCTTCCTAAAGGCTCATACGTACATCAATCTCTCAACCAAGTGGGGATACACCAAGAATTTACACATGATAAAAACAAGAACATTACTTCATTCATCCCAAGCATAGTGGGGAAACCAAGATAGGCCGTTACATGACCTTGATAAGAAAAGAAATACATGACATAGAGAGAAATATCTACAACAAGATTATGACCACAACTATCATCAGTAGCATATGTGAATCATCATTCAGACCAACAACCATGTTCTTGCTTTGCACTTGTTCCACCTGAAAGCCAAAGCACTGTAAGTTTGAATGAAGATCTTCTAAGATAATGCCAACAATGCATTATTAGAAGAATATATGCTCCCCCTGAACCTGTGCCATATGGTCTCTGTCAGACACATATCAGACTCTTTTCATCCTGAGCCTGGCCCACTGTTTGTCTTCAAACCTACATATACATGACTGTATCTTCATAAACTGGTGTATGTACATGGATCCCCCGCATCAAACTCGCATACAACCACTTTTCTCTGAAACCGACAAGATTCAATAGCAAGATGATGCATCAAATACCCCCAGCTTCTGTCTGAGGTATTCAAATGTCTCATTGGGCAGTGGTTTAGTGAGTATATCTGCAACTTGTTCCTTAGAGGGAACATACTCCAATTTGACCTTTTGTTCAAGCACTTGTTACCAGAGAAAATAATACTTGATCGGTATGTGATTAGTCTTTGAATGCATGACAGGATTCTTCGAAATACTGATTGCACTTGTATTATCACAAAAAATGGTGATAGGTGGAGTACAAGTGATTTGAAGATCTTGCAATGATTGCATAATCCAAAGGAGTTGTGCGCAACAAGATGCAGTAGCTACATATTCTGCTTCAGCTATAGATAATGTAATGGAACTTTGTTTCTTGCTGAACCAAGATACTAATCTAGGGTCCATGAAGAATGCACCACCACTAGTGCTTTTCCTGTTATCCATGCTTCCTGCCCAATCTGCATCTGTATATGCATGAAGTGTGAGATCTGTACCTCTAAGATACCATAAGCCATAGTTTTGAGTTCCTTGAAGATATTTGAAAATTCTCTTAACTGCCTGAAGATGAGTTTCCTTTGGATTTGCCTGAAACCTTCCAACTATCCCTACTGCATGCATAATGTCTGGTAGGGTACCTATTAGATAGAGCAGAATACCAACCATGGATCTATAGGTTGGTTGATGTATAGCTGTTGATTCATCATTTGCACTGAGGCTGCATTTTGTTACCATAGCAGTACATATTGGTTTCGAATCCTCCATCCCATATTCTTCAAGATCTGCTTGAGATACTTTGTTTGTGATAGAAAAATACCGTTTTTGTTTTTTTGAACTTGTAAACCAAGAAAATATGTGAGCTCACCAAGCAAAGACATTTCAAATTCTTTTTGCATCACCAAGGAAAATTTTTGACTCATGTCTTCCTCATTGCTACCGAAAATGATATGATCAACATACACAACAAGTATTATTTATCCTTATCAATTTTTATATATAGATAGCTATCTGTTGATCCTTTTGAAAAACCTTGTTGATGAAGGTACTTATCCAACCGATAATACCAAGCCCTTGGAGCCTGTTTAAGGCCATAGAGAGCCTTTTTTGGTTACATACAAGTTTTGGATCATTTCCAAGGATAACCCATCTGTTTGCTCAATATATACTTCTCATCCAAGTCTCCATTCAGAAAGGCATATTCATGTCCATCTGAAATACTTTGAACTTCTGAAAGCAGTCAAGAAAACAAGAACTCGACGGCTACGAAACGATCGATTTTAGAGTATCTTATCAAGTGGAAGAACTTTGTACTGAAGATTCACATGGAGGATGAGAATTTTTATACAGAAGCATCCAAAACTACTCAAGCGTTGAGGACAACACTTTTTTTTTAAGGAGAGGGGGATTTTTGGGTCCCATATACTAGTGATTACCCATTACTATTATAGTTGTACCCCTTATTAATATTGTTGTGCCCCTATTGTGCCCATATTGTTACTATTGTGCCCCATAGAAGCCCACTATTCTTATTATTGGCCCTTACATTATTTTGTATGTAGGCTCTGATTATTTAGGCCCCTTAGACTTCCTATATATAGAAAGGAGGTCTTTCATGTAATCTATCATCCAAGAATTGTTCATTTATGTAATGTAAAGGAGGTTTCCCCCTCGAAGAGGCTGAATTTTAAGGCGTTGATCTATCTTTTCTATCTTTTCTTAAGCTGTTTTCATAACATATACAATTATCCATAAACTTTCCTAATGAACACATTAAAGTTAAAAATACATTATCTAATTCAAGAAGAGAGGTTTAAAGTGTCGAAGGACGGTAATATGGGCCTTAATTTATGTCTAATTTTGAGGCCCATCATATCCCCCTCTTAAAAGTATTGCTCATCCTCTAAGCAACTTAGTGACCTCATTGTCCCTCATTCATGGCCCTGGTGGCCTCCCTGATTTGTACATTCCTTCATTTTTACCCTTATGCAAAATGAGTTCTTTAAGATTCATGGCATCTTACCTCTCTATAACATCTTTTAGGCCTTGGAAAAAATCTAGAAAGAGATTAGAGACCTCTTGGAAATCCTCTTTCCAACACTACAAGTTGAGTTCTATTTTGATGGTGAATGCCTTCTTACCTTTTGTTTCCTTGTTCTTATCTTTTGTGGCCTACGTGATTTCTTAATGGCCTTGGAGTTTTCTATTTTTATTAGGTCTCTCTTAGGTTTTACCATTTTGGTTTTTAGCACAATTTGTTTATTTCTTCCTTCTTGCAGGAACATTTTGTCTTTCTATAGCAACCATTCCTTCTCTTTCATGGGTTGTATGAGAGTAGTGTAGGTTTGTGAAAATGGAGAGGATGTGCTTTGTGTGTTTTTTCAAAAACAATTCAGGGTGAGATAGAGTGTAGGTTTTTTCTTAAAAAATATTGATCTTTTATTATGAAATGGAATGGATGAATGATGGATAGATAGTGGATATGAAGTGGATGGAGGGATTGGAGTGATGTGGTGACTTGGCCTTTGTAGAAATTTCTTCTTTTAATTGTTGTATCATTCATCGAAATCATCACCCTTCCTAATTTGATTGTTCCACATTGCATGAGTGAAGGAGTGAGATGCAATTAACTATTTGAAGGTGGGAGAGACTGTTGACCCATGATTAGCTTATAAAACCCCATCTCTCATGAATTAACAACAAATTTCTAACTATAATATGCTCAAGGGAAGAGGTCAATAATATTTCATACCTGCACCTACTTAATGGTTGTTGGAGAGGCATGGACATTGCTGCTGAGTTGATGATCTATCCATGGTCCTCTTGAGGTGATAATTTTATTTTTTTCTTCTGCACAAGTCTTCATAGCTTGGTGGTTGTAAACCTCTGTTTTCTAGTTACCATGAGCAAGCTATCTTAGTCAAATCCAACCTTCTAGGAGTGTTTGGCTTGGAAATGGTCGATGTTTACCTCCCACATAGCTTATTCCTCCATTAGACACCTTTTCCACACTTTATTTCACCCTATGTACCTTCCTCTAGCTTTGAACCTGTTTCTTGTAGTAAACTAGGACATCCAGTAGTACTACAACAAACCCTGCAACAACATGTTTAAAACCATATCTCCAAAATAGTATATTGGAATTGACTTAATTTTCTAGGCATGTTTCTATTTTCCTTATGGACCTCCCAATAAAAAACATTTGGCCAATGGATTCACAAAGCTTGAGAAAAATAAAACATGGCTAAATTTGATGGATGTTGATTTCTTGGAAACCATGCACACAAATTTTCTAAAATTTCTTGGTCATGTTACCTTTTAGCGCTTGAAATTTCACGTCAGGCTGAAAAAGGCAAACCTCAAGGCAACATCAAACCATTTAGCCTCGTAGCTAGCCCTACGAGGCAGGAGAAGGCTCTCTCCGGTCAATCTCAGTAAAATCTTCAATGGATGAGATGACCAATAGGGTAACACTGATTTTAGGCTATTAAACTAATCAAAAGGGTTGATTTGGGGTTTTTAGGGTTTTTGGTGGCAAATTGAGGGGATG